>NMRA01000999.1:24940-73809 GCA_002633005.1 Phoronis australis | reverse complement strand
CTTCGCTTCGAAACGCAACTGGCCCTGGTTAGGGTGGTTGCAGCAGGTGCCTTAATTGGGACCCTGCCAGGGGGGGTGACATTGATGCTCAGTATGACGACAGTTATGGAAAGGCCACTGAAGCTAAGCATGATGCATTTTTTGTTCTGTGTGTGAACGTTGAGATATCTTGTTGATAAAAGCAAATTTAAAAGCAATACTTTCCATGCAAAAGTCTTAAGCAGAAAACAGCATTTTTGTTACTAAATTTTTGGCGAATTTTACTGTTTTTCTGTATCTCAGTACGTAGTGAATTATCTTAATTGCCATTTTTGAAAGGAAAGCACCTGGAAAACAACAGGAATACAAAATAACTTCAAAATTATTGGAAAAAATCGTTTTTGTGAAGTTAATTTCTATCTCTTCTCCATCGCCGCACTCTTAGGTCGAGACTCCTCATATCATTCTGAACTCTGCGGATGACCTCTAACCTCTGCTTACGTCATATGTAAGTAGCGCTAGTGGTGTGTAAAAGAGAAACTATAAAACGTCACATCCGGTGGTAATGGTCTTGGTCAAGCGTTACCGTTTTGCCTCGGCCAAACAAGAGCAATATGGCCGGTTTTGCCCCTTTTCCGGTGACGTCACATTGACTAACGAGAAACTCGCAAGTGAGCTATTAGGGTAGCGTATTCGGCCCTCTTCTCTTCTTGGTTTATATTAATGACCTTCCTGATAACCTGTCATGTAGCACATACCTTTATGCAGATGACACGGCGCTTTTTTACCCCTTCGCAGGGAGCAGACCTGAATGTTCTTTGCAGCTTCAACATGACTTAAATAAACTAAGCTATTGGTCACAAGAATGGAGAATGCATTTTAAACCAGAAAAAAGCGTTGACCTCACCATCTCCAAATCTATTAATGCTCTCTTCCTTGTTGACCCATCTTATGACCTTAAATTTAATGATGAAATCATTCCTAGAAAACAGTCGCACAAACATCTGGGTCGTTAGATGAAAAACTCTCATTCACCCCTCACGTTCGGGAGCTCGTACAAAAAACTCAGGAACTAATTAACCCACTTAAGCTTGTCTCTCGTCATCTGAATTCTACACATTTAGAAGTTTTGTTCAAATCGTTTGTACTTCCACACATTGATTAGTGTGATATTATATATCAGTCTGCCAATACGAGTGCACTCCAACATTTGGAGAAGTTACAATATCAAGCCGCTTTACTCATAACCGGAGCTTACAGGTAATCCAATAGTGTTAAGGTTTTGAATAGTCTCAAGTGGCCCAAACTGTCTACTCGACGCAATCTTCACATGACCACATTTACTTTCAAGGTAATAAACATTGTCAACATCGTGTCTGTCAAAAAAATATTTGATCTATGTACTAGACAAGGCCATCGTAGTGATTTGAAATCCTCCACCCCATATGCAATTCCTCCGTCGTTCAGTCAGGCATTCAGAGGGTCTACAGTCATGATGTGCATCAACAACTGGAATTCTCTTCCAGTCTCTGTTAAGGAAAGCAACTCTTTTACGAGTATAAAAAATAATTTTAGAACTCTTTTTCATAATTTTGATAACTCAACACCCTTGACTCAATTCTCCCTTACCCGCGATAACGAAATAGCATTGTACAGATCAAGATGTGGCCTTTTCCTCAACTCTGACAAGTTCAGGCCCAACTTTAGTAATGTCTCTCTAAACTGTAAATGGTGACCATCAATCTTATCCTCATATTTTCTTCAAATGTCCCCTCATTGAATCCCTGAGAGACTCACTCTTTCGTGCATTCAATGATAACCAATCAATTGTTAACGCTCTCAATTCTTGTAATAATATCCCTACTAGAGTTACATTATTACTGAATGGTAGTCCTAACCTTGACTTCGTTCTCAACGAATTCCTCCTAAGCAACGTTAGCAAATTTTTATGTATCGTTTATCAATATTGTTGCATCTGATTTCCCTACATGAATGTGTACATATTTTTGTTTTTATATATCTGTAATAGCATGTCTAAGTATTGGAATACTTATTTTAGATACTACTTAATTGTATATACCTCTATGTATATAAGTTTCATTTAGGAATTGTTTACAACCCAGATACATGTATAATGCTTCGCGGTTTCTGGGTTTGTTATTATTTCTTTGTATGTTCTGTGTATCCTTCAATAAATATATATCACAGTGAAAAAAAAACACAATTAGGCCACGCCCACCACAGTTAACTGTTGCGATCAAGTCCTACTGAGCGCAAACCAGAAATGGTCCCCAGCAAACGAGCTACATCAACAGGTTCTTTTCAATGGAGTTCCCAATGTGGCGCTAAAGTATAACAAAAGGCTATAGATGACTTACAAATTCACATCAAGGCTGTGAGCTTTATTCGTGTGTCAGTTCGCTTCTGGGTGCCGCGGTTATTTACATAGCACAAGTATAACTGTATAAGGTGGGTTGAGAGAGGGGGAGAGAGGCAGTAGTAGCTAAGAGGGAAACGTTGGGCAAGGAAAGAAAATGGTGGGCTAAGAAATTCATTCATATTGTGGACCATTCATGATGTGAAAAAAGTGTTTCATGAGGACTCACTGGCGGTGAAAACTGAATTTTTCTTCTACGCTTTAACTGCAAGGTTTTCTTAGCATCATTAAATGCCGTTCTACGCGGGCGCCGATTCTAGGATCACAGACTCAGATTTTGAAAAATGCGTGTTCATAAATCCTGGTGATTTTTTTCAAAAGGTTTTATTCAAATTATTCGGGCAACAACTTCCTGCATGCTTATTGATTTTTCACATCCTCATTTTTTCGATCCAGTGACTCACTTGGTCTGCACATTCTGTCTGTATGTGTGGTCAGTCTGTAATACCTGTAGAATGAGCTCTAGATTTATTGACGGGGAAAGAATTTACATTAGCAAACAATCATGATGCTGTTTTACGTTTGAATCTAGCTTCAACAACATGATTGTACGAATGTGTCGTCACCTACTTCACTTACATGCCAAAATGTCGCAAATACTTCCGAATCTATGATCTTGATTTGTTGTATTTACTGAACGTTACTCAGATGTCTTGGCATTCAATACCATTTTTCTTTAAATTTTTGCCTGTTTGGGCCTTGATGGTACTCCAATACTTCTGAACCCACTTACACTCCAAGCTTATCTTAAAACTGTTTTCCGGTGCCCATCATCTTAATCTGACTGTAAAGTTACTGTGGTTGTCTGAAAGAAAGGAATATACATATTAGTAACAGTTTATTGCTTTTTTACAGGAATGGTAAAATTGCTGTTTTGAGTAGTATTAACTGTCAGACAAAGTAGAAAATTTTGTTCTACAGCATATGAATTCGATGCAGGTGTGTAACTTCTTTTGGGTTCTGACAGCCGGAGTAGTTCAACTTGAAAACAGGGATATCTTTTATCAACAATCTTGGACTGGGGCACTTATGCAAAACTGTATGGCTGCCGTCATGGGCCACTAGCAACCGAAACACAAGTCCGTACAAAACTACTCATGAGCCCAAAAATGCGCGCACCGGCAAGGTAGGAAACCCGAATCATAACAAAATAGTGTGCACAGTTTTGGTACCAATAAAACAAAATGAAAGCTCACTAAATTTAATAGAACACACACTTTCACACTATAATCTGGATCAGGAGAGAAAGCTAATATCGTGAGTTTTGGACACTGAAACTGAGTACTGAACTAACTAGTTGTGACGAAATCTTTGATTCGAATTTAAAACCACCAATAAATAATGGCATGTATTCAAACTCACCATCACCAAATTTCCGAGTGCTCTTGACAGCTGCGTATCTGGTTGACGTCTCCACTTCAAAACCTTTTACTAGGTTTAGAGCGGCCTCGTAATTTTTTACAAAGCCATATAAATCACTCACTTTTTTCTGTGGTGATACTCTGACAAATGCTCATATTTTTTAAATGAAATATTTATTAATTCTCCCAACCAGTACATAGTTGTACAGCAATATGAAATCTAGTCAAGTACCTCAAACAAATTACGAATATTATCGAACCCTAGTTGCTATGTGAAGAGAATACCACCTTCCCTGGAATCTCTCATGATCCAATTTGTAACTTTGTGAATATTTTTTCCAGGTTGTGGTAATCACACACCTCACGTAAAACTAACTGAAAATTGGGATCATATTTTCTTGTATAACAAAATTAATTTCTTCCATTTCCAGACCGCACTTACCATGTTTATTGCCCCTACAACCCGTTTAGGTAATAAACTATCAAAATCGATGATAAAAGCGTGTCCAGTTTGTAGTCCCTGTAACCCTTGATTCTATCAAGAACATTTCGCGTTATGGTTTTATTCGAAATAGTTTCAAATTTCTTTTTGATATTAAATCCCTTTGTACACATGTAAAATAACTTATTGTGTAATGAAAATGATTTATTTATATTCCTTATCACATACCATTGTAATCTTAACATCAATTTATTGATGTCATTGATTTGTGTGCATAATTTTATATACATTTCTTTGTATTTATGTAGCCCAGATACAATGCCTCTTGGGTCTGTATATTTATTGCACTGACTATTTCATAATAAACATTTAGTTTCACTACTGCACATTCCATTGCACAAATAAATCTTAAGTACAGTTAATCGAATTTCGAAAGCCCCGCGCTTTTGTCTTTTGTATCTTCTTTATAAAAGATTCTGTAGGAAGGTTCGCTGCGCTTGGTGGTCAGTAGCCAGCACGCAGGTATCACTTAATTTTCCTCGGGAGTTTTTTTTTACACCGCCCTTCTGGCGGGAACACCTCGGGTATTTCCGTAACCACGAATTTGATCATACGTAAATACCCGAGGTGTTCCTTATGTGCTGCCATCACACGGAGCAATTATTTGTCCTTCACCTCCATGTTTTGTGGAAAGGTCAGGGTCGTATTCCTTAAAAACAACACTTTCTCTACAGAGGCTGCGTTTATTCGGCTCTTTTGCCCAGCAACTATTGGTCCAGAAAACTGTAAGGAAAGTTCAGTTTGTGTTTCAAGTTGTTCGATTATATTATTACCTTCGTGTCGATTTAAAACGTTGACCGTCCACGGTTCACAGTGGGGTATTTGTGTTCTTCGTTACCGAGCGATATTGGCACTTGGCCTTCGCCGGGCTGGTTGGGCTAGGCACAAAACTTGCTAACCCACCCTGCCCGCTGGAAGACATTCTGAAAATTGCACTTAAATCTGATTAAAATACCAAAGTGTAGATCTATGAACACCTTGGATGTTCTTAATCCTGATGGCGCACCTCTAACGAAACGAAGACAGTGCCACCTTCTCAATTCTCAAATGGCCCATTGCACTGCAGGCCCAGTAGTTCTAGTGGTAGCGAAGGTGGATCTAGGATATCATAAGGGGGGAGGCAACATTTTGTCTTCTAACAAAGCACAATTGTAGAGGCGCGTAGCGCGGAATGGGAGGAGGTCGAATTTTGGAAGCCGCCCAGGAGAAAATTTAGTTTTTGCCGCTAAAAACAATCATTTTCCTTGATTTATGAAGTATTAAGAAAAAAGAAACTGAGAAAGTGTAAAACTGGAGATTCGTAATGCCACAGACTTCAACTTATGACCTATCTGCCAAAGTGTGCGTGCTCTACCACTGCGCCATTACGCTTCCACTCACACTAAGAGACGTACTTGTTTAGTGGTCCACAGCGTTTGCAGACTAACCTACTTCTTTTCATAATGCTTATTACACGCTTTATATTTGGTGCAACCAGTTCCTAGCAAATTTTTTTATGTTTAAAACAGTCTTCAGTTGCCAAGAGATCAAATTCGTTTTTCGTGATTGGCATTAACCATGTGATTGCTTTGGAAATCGTCTTAATTTTAGTGTTTGACAAAGAGAGAATTATGAGTTTTGAGTTTCTGAGTGATTCACTAAGGCTTCGATTAAAATTCATATCTTACCAGCAGCTTCTGTTTCTTCATCGTCACTCATATTCTGTTTTCTTTAAAAAAATGAAGGAATATATTTCTTAACGCACAGTGGAGCAGATGACAGACACGGAGTGGTTACGTAGTGTGCTGCGCCTCTGCCGGTTGCCTGGGATATCATGCACATATCAACCGGAAGCGTCATTATTTAGCCATAGTTCCATTACAATTGTGCCGATGGTCTGAATAGGACACCTAAAATCGGGCCTGAGCCCCCACCCCACACACACGCACACACAAACTAAAACTGCACACATTGTTAAATCTTGTTTCAGCCCTATAATGTTAGTTACCGGTGTTAATTAATGAACTCAATATTTCCTGTTTGCTGTTTTATTTTTTTTGCAGCACCTATGAGTTCAGTAGAGACGGTGGCCTTCCCCGCCATATGCCAGAAGCTTTTCAGCAAAACCTGACTCACACTGATTAAATCATCAAAGTTATGTTGCTATAAGTAAACTTTTGTTCCTACAGTGACAACTCAAAAGGCTGTTGATGTCTTTAACTCTTCTCAGCTGGAATAAATACTCCTACAATCTAGTTTTTTCAGACAGTTCCTCATTCAGTTGCAAAAAACGGCCAATTATACACTGCTCTCGTCAAGGGATATGGCAAAATTGGGCTTACAAAAGTGTTATTGTTTACCTCATCAGTATGAATAAAACTACAAATGGCTGTTATACAAATGTCTAGTTTGTCCAATAATTCTTTGTGGTTGTGTGCATACCATCAATGAAGCATGTTTTGGGAAATGAGAATATTTTCGCAAAAAATTGCAACTCCACGCGCACGCACTAATCACAGCTAGCCCTAGCCTTAGGTGAGTTTGGTGGGTATTGTATATCTTCAGTCTTGTAAATTCCTCAAAATGACGGCTGGCGACAGAGGCAAACCTTGCAATCTTGTAATCATTATATAAATGCTGAGGTTGGCCAATAGTGAAATCAAATACTCTTAAAATCTTATAATGTTCACTAAATTTTTGTTAATCTTTATATTTTGTGGAAAATCTAAGTATATAAAGAATTGCCGCCAACTGTAATTAAGCAAAGGTCCACTTTACATTGGGAGTAGCAACAGTTGTTGAGTTTTTTTCTACACCCTGTGTGCATGGTGTTTTGTCACTAAGGTGTTGTTATTCCAGAATGTGATGGCTTCTAGTGATCAGGGTGATCCTGGCATATCTCCAGCTCTCCTGCAGGCTATCACACAAACACTGGCTACTAGTAAAGGTAAGGGCTTTGCTGATGCTGTGCTGACGATTGACATAACCTCTGACCACCGAATTAACCTTTTCTTCAATGTGATTTTAAAATGGGTGGTCCACCCTTCTAAAAAGAAATCAAATCCAGGCCACTTACTTGTACCCTTTTGAATGCAGTCTTGGTTTTCCTTGCCTCGACAATACGTTGTGTTTCCAAAAACTGCTGCAGGAAATGACAGCTCTGGCCACGCCCACCTAAAGTTGACCAGTTCAAGCTCAGCTGAGCTTCATGTACATATATCTGTCAGATCATATCGACTGTTCAACCCGATGTTGTCATGACGAGTGTCATTCATGTCGAGGTGTATTTCAATTGAGAATTAGCTTTTCTTAATATTCATCTGTTCCTTTCATGATTATGCAAAATTTTGAGAGCAGTAACAATTTTTGAGCACTAAGTGACTGGAAGAATTGCTTAGAATGATACATATTTAACTCCCCTTTCCTTTCAGCTTCGTCCAAAAATCCCTCTCTGGGCGCTCAAGCCGCGCATAACACAGTGATTGTGTCTTCTGGCTCAGATGGTCACGCAGGAGCCGATTCTAGCAGTATCTACATTGTGCAGGAGGAGACTAGTGCTGAGGGATCGGACAAAGTACCTCGCGTGATCTTCTATGGCTCGACCTGTTCTAATCAGCCACAGCAGTTGGTCGTGTACCGAAATCGCAACAAGTTGCAAGATGAAGATTCGGAGATGGCATGTGACGAACCTCGGCCAGTATCGGACAACAATGTAATGGTTCATACTGGTGACAGTTACTATATTATATGTGAGGGGGATGATGCCGATCGTCATGACGACAGCACTGATGGTAACGTTGTTTACACAGAGCAGGGAGGTAACGCTGGGTCGAAAGTTGGAGAACAGGTCGTCATCCTGTCGTCTGAGCACGAAGAAGTGGTTGCCATGTCCGAGGACAGTAGCAGTCCCACTGGGCTTGTTGCCAAGGAGACAGAGTTGTGTCCGATTTGCGGTGACTTTATTTCTGGTTAGTTTGAATACAGGAATGTCTGAGACAGTAAAACATTAAAGAATTCCTTAAAATTGCAGTTCGTGTCTGTATTTTGAAGCAAATAAGAACAGTCATTAAGACAATGTAGCTTTATGGTGTCCAACATATTAAACAATCTCTCTCCCTCGAATAAGTAAATAGTATAAAATTTTCGTTTTAGAGATTACAAACCTAGTTTGTAGTCAAGGAAACTAACCTTTGATTCAGACCTTTTAACAAGTATAAAACTGTATTAATTTGTTCCTTACTGAGATTAGAATTGGCTTTTAAAGCCTATCTTGAACCGTAATACTCGTAAATTTGGTGCCTACCGTATGTTAAGAACATCGCTGAAAAAGGAAGCGTGGTAGAGTTGTAGTTGATGAAAAGAGATGCTTAATTGCATGTTGGAGCTTGTAATCTCATCATACTTGACTCGTGGCTTGCTTTCTGCAGGTTTCCATTATGGAATATTCACTTGCGAGAGCTGCAAAGGGTTCTTCAAGCGATCTGTGCAGAATCAAAGGACGTTCCACTGCGAGTCAGGCAATTGTGACATCAACATGTCGACCAGGAAGAAATGTCCCGCGTGTCGCCTCAAGAAGTGCCTGCAGGCAGGCATGAAACTGACAGGTAACCGTCAGTAATGTGGCCTCCTGTCCGGGGCGTGGCCTCCTGACAGTGGCGTGTCCGCCTGCCAGGGGTGTGGCCACCTTTTAAATTTTTTGGTTATTGATATTATAAGTTATTAGTGTGTAATGCTGCAACATGCTCAAAATTACTTTTCCGGATATATGTCGTGATGCAATCAAAAGTACCCAAGATTCATTTACTTGAAGGAAATGTACCAACCAATTTTAAATCTTAATTTTTTAAATTTAATTTGACAAAAACACATCTTACTATCGCCTGAAGTACATGTAATCGCTAAAAACCAAGGAGTTCACAAGCATGCTGTCTTCGACTGACTTATCCTACTGTTTAGTGCCAACCACAAGCTTGTGCCATTTCCTGTCAAGGGCTTCCGTGGAAAGATAAAAAGTCCCACAGCATGATTGAAAGCCATGTCCTCGCGCTCACTGCAAACAGACTAGCTCTCTGTTGCGAATTTCCGTAAAATAATGTGCAAATGTGGAGCACAGATTGCGAACTATGTTGACCCGATGGTATCGCGAAGCACGCGCTATTGGTGGTTTATGCCGCTACATTACACGCGATAGCCTATAACAAGCCAGCGCTAATAAGGTTACAGTAACAATATCTGCTAGAGCTGAAGTGGGGTTATTGATCCCAAAATAACGTTTCATACTTGAAAATGGTGGTTTGGTTCACCCTTAGTTGTCTCAACTTGACCTTATCCACTGGATAGAATTGAAATCTGGGTTGGGAATAACTGACAAGTCATTAACGCTGAAGACAGAGCTCAGTTGGAATTGGCATCGTTATATGAATGTCAATATAACTTGTCAGTCAAATTGAAATAGACTGGTTGGCTTTACACTAGAGGGGGTTGCTGCTTGTTGCTTATCTATCAGAAGTTACATGTTTGTCAGATACACAACACTGTACATTTTCCCTCTTCATCATAGCTATCCGAGCTGACCGACACAGGGGAGGTCGCAGTTCCTACGAGGGTACGCCCAACCAGTTTAATCTCGTCAAGTCGTCAAGCAAAAAGCGTCAGTATGCGAGTATGACTCCCAGCCAATCAAAGAGCTCCAAGATATGTGTTCGTGTGGTGAGTAGTCGCTGCACGTGTGAGAACTCAAGCATGCTGGGAAATTCTAATAACTGTTTCATCCAGGCATTGAATCCATGGACTTGTGGTTTGAAGTGTAATTTACGATATTCCTAAAGATGGCAATGAATGTTGAACAGACTCCTCTGTATGTGACCAAACACTACGACAACACACTTGAATCAAAATCTCAGTCAATTCGAAGGCTGATTTTGGGCCGGTCAACCTGAGTATAAATTGAACAAGTCCATTCATTCTGTGGTTCCAGATTTTAAGCCTTTTGTTGGAGAGTTTTATGTCAGAGATGAGACAAGAGGATTTCCTCTTTTTGGTTGGGATTTCCTCTTATTTGATTTCCTTTATTCAAGACGTGCAAAAACATTGATTTCTGTTAAATTTTGGAGCACCAAAATTATTGCTGTCACACAAGCCTATTCATTTGTGGAACAATACATCACATGAAAAATGTCCTCTTTTTTGACATTGGTCATTCCAAGCTCTATAATGTTTCTAAATTTGGTCATAATTATTTAAAGTGGCATTAAACCTGTGCTTTTTGTCTAAAAACATGTTTTGGTTTAGACCACTTTCTGCTGTGGAATTGGTCTCGTACTGTTTCTTTGTCAAAATAAGTGTGATATCTGGGCTTGTATGAACTGGCAGATTGTTTCTTCAAACTTCATGCAGAGGTCGCTTCTAAATTGAGTAAGGAGCAGGATAAATTTAATTTTATAATGTGGCATAAATCAAAACTTTTTGAAAGAAAAGTTAGCATGGGTTTGATGCCGCTTTAAGTCATTTTTGAGAATTTATAGTTGACTCCAACTTGGTTTTGTGTATTTAGCAGTGTTATAAACATTTAAGAGTTATCGAGAATAGCAGGAATATTCTTTGTTAAAGACTTCAAGTGGTAAGTCACAAAACAAGTTCATGTAACAGGCGGATACATAATATTGAAAAGTTCTTTACACACAATGAATGAGTTACCTATCGGTAAACATTTTCACTATGGGTTCTACAGCCTTTGTCAAACTAATGGTATTGAGAGTGGATTGTCATCTTCATTGGCCATGCTCTGCACTAAAAGCAGACAAGACGGCCAACAGATGCCCCTGCAGTCTATACGGATGACATCACACGTCCAATCCACTCCCAACACCATTAGTTTGACTAAGGCTGTAAAACCCATAGCCGAAAATCTAACTGGCACGTAACCCATTGGCTGTGTATGAAAAATGTTTGGATATAATTATGGCTTAGTGATAGTTAATAGACTATATAGTCTATAACTTGGTTATGTGAGTACTTTACACAATGTCACAGTGCATCTTGTCAGATTTTCAACACTGCATACACCTTCACTGCTGACAATCCACTAACACGTTATAACATGCCACTGTTCATGGTCACTGAAGCGCCACCTATCTTCCCTTCAGCTTCCAGTCGTAGCTGAACCAGAAGTTCCCAAGCTACTAGCCGACATAGCCAGCTGTGCCAGCCTCCTAGGCGATGGTAACCATGGCGATGGTAGTCCAGAAAAGTTGACGGACCATGACCTGTTGACGTCGCTTTTCCACATGGCAGAGCATTGTTTGAGGCAGATGGTTAAGTGGACACGTCAACTACCATTGTTTTCATCATTCTCTGTAAGTAATTTAATATCGAAACAGGTGTCATGCAGTGAATGTGTTTTCAGCAATCCAGACCTGTGGCTGAAGTTGCTGTGGTATTTAATTGAATTTACACCCAATTTGAGCTTTGGAGAAATCCATGTTTGTGAGACTACTGAGATGACGTAATTGTGGAAATCAACACAACAGTATGACATCAACATAGTAGTGTGACATCATCGACGCAGTACTGTAACATCATCAACACATTAGTGTGACATCATCAACACAATACTGTGACATCATCAACACAATACTGTGACATCATCGACACAGTACTGTGACATCATCAAAGTTTAGTTACCTTGTAATGTCCACTTAATAACTAACACTTGGAAAATGTCTACTGGTGCATAATGCATTTTGCTTTAAATAAAACTTAATGATGGTATGCTTCATTAAAACCGTGAATGTTTGAATTTGTAGCCAGTACCACCTTGTGATTTCCTGGAGAACTGTATGTACAACTATAATCATTAAAAGAAACAATATGTAAATATATCGCTGGTTTAGGGAAAACACTACAACTGAGAACATATAAGAACCCCTAGTAATTTGAAATATTTACATGAAATTATTATTCGATAGTGAAATGAACAAATAAAAATTGTGCCTTTTTCATTTGGGCAACAATTACCATAAACTCATTCATAAAAAGTCTCGCAAAAAGATTTTCGCGAGATTGTTATGGTAACTGGTTCTCGGATGATTTCTGGGGATGTTTTTAAATTAGTACTGCATTTGCATATCCACAGTTTAATGAAACACAGAATGTTTAAGTAATTGTTATCTTATGCATGCTATGTTCATAGGTTTCTGACCAGCTTGCTCTGTTGAAACACTCCTGGTCCGAACTCTTGACTCTCAACGCCATCTGGCGGTCAATGGACTCTGTGGATGAGATCAAAATCTCTTTCGGAAAGACAATCAACTTGCATCAAGGTTTGTTTTGAAGTTGGAAATATCTGTAGAAAACAATTTTCTTGTTGTCTGTAACTGAAGGAAGAATTAGTAAATGGTCATGAGTGGGTTTAATTTGCGTGGATTGCTCGGTATTTGAGTGGCATGTTTTATGAGAGAGAGACTGGACGTGAATTTCTATTCTTCTAATTAAAGTTGTTAGAAGAGTTGTCGATTGCTAGCAGTAGACTCCATGCTATATAAATTTCTTTCTAGCCGATGACCTCCAGATGGGTGATGTCATTAGCAGGATACTGGGTATTGTGAAGCTAGTGAAAAAATTAAAAGTCAACAAGTACGAATTTGAGGCGTTGAAAACTCTTATCTTAATCAATCCAGGTAAGTCTCCAGGTGAGTTGTAAGAATTAATATGTTCAGTTATCAAATGTTTTGCTTGCCAATTCTGTAGCAGGACGGGACATTGCTGCCAGTTTATTGACTCATGTTTTTAGCTTTTGACTTGAAAACATTTTCTCAAGGTTATGCAAGCAATTAGTTGTGTCAAAAATTAAAAAAAACCTACATGAAGGACGAATCCGTTGGAATTAAACAGAGCACCAGAGGAAGGTTGGTGAACCCTCTTCGCTCACCGTAACGTTATTACCATTCATCCAACTGAACCAGACACAAGACGACTTGTTGAACCTAATTGCATTTTTGCGAGTTGTTGGTTTACCTGCTCCTTTGGTAACAGTGTCAGCAACTTTCCTGTACTAACATGCAGAGGTCAGGATATTGTTTGTCAGTTGAGATATTGTGCTTTTGAAAATTTTCTGAATTTTATAAAATACACTCTTAGTTTCGAATTGGAATAAGTTCCCGTACAAATGTTTTTGGTGAAATGTTTTTGCGAAATTTTGAATTGAAATTTCTGACTAAGATTCCTTTTCATTTTCCCTCTGTATTTTTTGCCATAACTTTGACAAAATTTGATGAATGTCGCCAATGCCCTGTAAAATTTTTAAAAGCTTTCTTTGAGACTTGCAGACTAAGAAAAAAGTGCGGCAGTATACCTGTTAACATTTAATGTTCTAGATGCTGAAGGATTACAAGATGTCACTTCCATACGCAGCTGTCAGGAACGTCTCAGCGACTCACTGGATGAGTACTGTCTCCTTAGAATTCCCAAGTACCCCACCAGGTTTGGCGAACTCTTACTGCGATTGGCCGATGTGTGCTCAGTTTGCAGTGCAGCCAGGAAACACGTAACCTCACGAACAGATTTATTAGAAATGCCGTCTCTGCTTCACGAGTGTTTGTACGGGTCAAATTACGGACATCTTGCCGCAGCTACGACAGCGACAGATAGTGAGAGTTCATTACCAGTTGCTGTTGAACCTGAGGTGATTTTGATCCAACATAGTTTGGATGAATGAATTATTTGCTGAATTGCGACAGGGAATGAAAACGGTGATGAAAGTTTGATCTCATTTTTTCTGAGCAATGAGCGACCATTCACTGAACGCAAACAAGACAATGGCCGTGCACGTAGAAATGCTTGTGTTCATCACGTGGGATCGCCAGCCTAAATGTACACTGACCTGACTTGTGCTCTCGCAGCCTATTCAGGTGTTAAACAGAGGAGCTTTTATTCATGAGCTCCACCTGGTGTCTCTTTGTAATAATCTCAATTTGGTTATGGTTCCTTATTGACAGGTCTGAATATTCAGCCAAATATTCAAAAAACTTTACATTTTGACTATAATAGTATACGTTTTCTAAATTTTAAAAATACAAAGCCTGTAGAATTTATGTAGACTTTTAAGCAGTATGTCATTAATTGGACCACGTGTTGTTGTATTTTTAGTAAAATTTAGCACAAAAGAAAGATATGTTGATATCAAAGCAACGGTGTGAATAACATGATCAAATTTTATTTGGTGTTAATATTGAAGGTAAGATCTCATTTCATTTTATGCAACTTTAATTAATTGTTTTTATGAAAATCATAAAAGAGATATATTTGATAGCCCTCTCACGCGAACGTGGAACATTTTAAATACAGTTCTTAACAGCTGTTTTGAACACAGTGCATAAACCATAGTATCTTTAAGTTACATATGAATCCGAATTAGCCGTGTTTGAGATTTGATGGCCCAAAGCTCTCTAAAATTGGAATTTTTCTAGCCTGGGTCCTTCATAACTTTGAAGCCTGGAGTTGTCTGGTTGACAACTTATTACTACAGTTTGCTGTTAGGTACCATTTATTTGGTGTTATTTTGTTTCTGTAGTGGGTATTTATTTATTTGACTGGGTGAAACAGTGAAGCGTATTTGTTTGCAAACTCCGTTATTGCCATATTTGTAGATAAAAATGCCAGCGGTGTCTCTAGAAGTTTGCAGTCGATGGACAATTACAAGGCATTGTTACTGTCTGCGCATGTATCCAATTTGTGTGAATGAGGTTGTGTGTAAGTAGTAATGCATCATTACCCAGGTTGACATCAGGCCATATGAACCACGGAAGAGCAATCTTGTCCGAGGTCGACGACGTGAGATATCATTGCTCTCCTGTGGAGTTGGTGTATACATGTACTTGTTTTATTACCCTACCACTGATGTGTCTTTCCTATGAATGTTTTTGTCTGTTTAGATTTTTAGCTTGTTTTCATCTTCTTCGATGTACTGTTGTCATTTCCTCGTTTTGCTTACACAGTTGGGGGTTTCTATGATCCGCACCGTGTAATTGGCCCGATCACGAATAGCGACATCTGACGTTTAGGAGGCATGGACAAAAAGTAATATTCAGTGGAAAGGTGGTCAGCATCATCCCATTACGGATATATTTAAGCCATCGTGGGACTGACGTATCACTGGCCGTGTAACTGCATATGGTGTAAAGTTGACCCAGAATGTTCAATACAGTCCATAAAAAGTACATGTAACCCTACAATGTTGTCATTCTCCAGTTGTATATGAAGCCTTGTGTATCCGTTTCCTATTTGCTCAAAATGTACATTGTGCTTTGTGTCCACAAGAACCATGAGTAATACTCTGACTCATTTTGTCTGATTATTTTTGCATATGCTGCAATTCTGTATTCTGCCTGCGATTCTGTGATTTCTTTGTGGACTTTGTGTTTATACACTGTAGCCAATAAGATTTATTCACTTCTTAGAAAACCAGGGCTTGGAAATGATTAGAATCTGACTTGGGAACTCCCCGTCAGGTCATTTAACCCCTGCCACTGACCAGAGAGCTGCTGCCGTGGTAGACCCAAAACTTGCATTGGTCTTGTCAGTAAATTCCATTCCTGGTGATGAAGGAGATCAAACATGGACAACTCCAGCCAGTCTGAGGAACGTATCATGTTGTTTGTGTTTGTTAAAAGAATACTATTTTAGTTTAGTAAAACTTTTTTGGCTATTTCATACATTCGCCTCTCAGTAAAGAGAGAGTTACGCTTCAAACGAATGTAAGGGACAGATAATGAACGATACAAGTTTTCAGTCAGACGACAAAGAGTGCGAGGGCGCTCATTACAACACAGGGACATCTGGCGGACTGGTGTATGGTTTGTAAAAAAACAAATCAACTACACTCCTACACTCTAGATGGCGCTGTGTCAGAGGGTACTAGACTCCTGCTCATTGTGTCACAGAATGGATATTAGGATTCTTGAAGGATGGTCTTTCTCTACAGATGTCCGTAACTCGCCTAAAGCCCACAGTGTAGGTCGTGCTTACCCGTGTACCAGACGTTGTTGATTTAAACTTTTGAGGGTTGACGAGGGTTAGGCCCTACACTGAGAGCATTATTTTGTTTTAAAGAGCTAGATGGGAAAGCCGTTGTTAATCTTAACTGGCCAATGTTGGGTAGAATATCATTTTAACTTTTGAGCTAAATTTTCTGTCGAACTGATCGAGTTCTGTTGTTCGAGGCCAAATTTTGTTACCCGAGCTATTGCTCATCCGATAACCCTGTGGTGATGTTCTTCGCCGACTTGTTGATCCACTCGGCCGGGTTGACCTGGTTATGGGTACTTAATTGTCCATCATTTTCTAAGTGTTACTTAGGGATCACTTACGTGGACGTGTTGTTGGTCGGCGATTGTTACCAACTGCGGTTACAGTGTACATGTGTATGTATGTGAGGTTATATTTGTATAAAATAATCGACTGCATCTCAGTCAGCTCTGTAACACTGGTTAATTATTAACAGTTGCCGCGTGGTGTTGATGACGTGTCCTCGCAACACAAAATGCGGCTAAATACGACTTTCTCGTCCAGTTCTCTGATACGAAATAATGCGCTGTAACCCTCGACATCCCTCAAAAGTCTGGGGGGGGGTAAAAATACCTCCTAACTCTGCTAAACGGTCAAGCGTGACCTACGCTTATGGTGAATTACAATGACGGCAACTGTGGGGAAAGAGTTTTGTCTCCTTTTCTACTTTCTTTGGAGTTGTTTATTATAGTTGAGGTGGACCTTTTTGCCCCCTTGAATTCGCCAAATCGGGGGGCTGGATGCGTGCATGCCCTGTGTATAAAGCTTAGGTAATTGGTACTCTGACATGGTACGTTATGTACTATCTTAAGTAAGTTCGTTGTGATCGAGTTGTCGAAGTATACTGTGATCGCAGTTTAAATTTGCTTAGCAGGTGCCCCGATCGTAGACCGTGGCACAGTCTACGGTAAAACGCTTTCATTCAACGTCGCCTGGTTCTGGATCAACGGAGCATGCGTGGTACATTATGTAGTTCATGGTCAACGACAAACGGTAGCGAACGGAAATCAATGCGTTAGGAGAAAACATACGCGTGTGTTAATGGTTTTTAAATGTAAAAATATCAAGGATCTGCCAGTATAGGGTGACATCTATCGCAGTGGTGGCAATTGCAGAAACTACAACGTAGCTGTGGGGTAAATAAATCGAGCGGATACAGTTTTCCAACTGAGCATCTATAAATTACGCTCATGTTCTCAATTTTCTGGAATTAGCTGCGAAAACAAATGATTCACTTATTTTTCGATGTTTGTTTATTTTCTAAATGTAGAAAGACTGAAGACTGAGCTATTACCCGAATAGAACGTGAAAGCAATAGAATTTTCTCAGAACTTGACAAACCTTTCCGCTTTCAGCTCTGTTTAATTACTGATGAGACCAATTAGGACAGAGTTCACAGAGAACTGGCTATCACTGACCTTGCATGTCAATTTCAAACGGTCGAGCACTGAGCGGCGTAAGGCTAAAGTCAAAAATAAATTTTAGGGGTAGGCTACGCCTGGGGGAAGTTTTGGGGTAGGCACTGCACGTAGCGAATCTGGTTTGTTTGTATTAGTGAACACGTTGAGAATGAGAAACGACCACTTGCTCGGCTGTATAGCCTAGTCTTAAAGACGACGTCGGCCCCCAGCCCAGCGACTGAGAACGGGCTACGAAAAACAATAATTGGAAGTTGACTGTACTTATGGATCACAGTTTTGGAATCTGTAGGGAATTCTCTTTCAGAATGATGTTGGCCTATGTCGTGCAACCCTAAGGACTTGGCGGTTTTGGGTAGGAAAATGCGGCACGGTTCTCCCCGTTCACTCTTCACCGCCCACCTTCCTTTTCAGTAAGAAAGAGCCAAAACACAATTATACCACATGCAGTTTCTGTGGTCATCTCTGGAGCTTTTGATATGACTGAAAAGACTCAAAACTTTTCATTCTTTGCCGCATACGTTTTCGACAGAGTGAAGAAAAGGTGACACTGATTCCATCGATGTGTGCTGCTAGCCGGGCAAATGACCCAGCTGAGAACTGTTCTGTGGCGCCCCCTATTGTATGTGAACGACATCCATGATTTATACCCGTCCCAAAAGTTCAAAGCCACAATGTTCACTAGTTACCGACCCTCCAAGTCCAAAATGAAACGTTGTCTTTTAACTTGATATCAGTGTCTTGTGAAAGTGAAAAGTCTGTAGAACTGGAGTTTTGGCGTTAATATCAATGTGCGTGACCTCAGTCAAGGTTAGTGCGAGCATCGAATCATCGAACGAACGCCGGAGCACGCATGCGGACGAACGTTTTGGTCGAACTAACTAACACACGAAAACCATTCGTCCCATGCGCGCACCCAGCCTTGAAAATGGGGGGCTAGAATTTCTGTCGTTGTGGACCTTTTCCTGACAAACCGTCGGGAGGACTAAAAAAAAACGGGTGCTAGCCTTCATCTGTGCGTCTGAGTCTTTTGTCAGTGGACTTTCTTGTCTCATTTTCTCGGATTTTTGTTTCTCCAAGGCGGATCATTTTGCCCACTTCGCCAAATGTACATGTAAGGGCTCGTTCGAGCCCCCCGAGGCCCCCTTGGATACGTGCGCGCATGCGTCCATTTGCAGAATCGTACATGTAGCTAGGCTATGGCACAGTCACGAAAATTTCTAGTTTCGTTGAATAGACGTTATACTCTGTCGTTTAAAAAACTAGAATATCAAAGATGACAATGGCGAAAATTGGCATCTTATTCTTAGGCATACAAAAGTCCTATAATTAGATATTCACTTGTTCACCAGTTTCTAAAGTTCTATCCCAGGCATGTCTCTTGCTTGAATTCCTGCTGTTAGTTGCTTCATAGGCCTACTGCATATATTTTGGATTTCGCTCATCATTGAATGTACTGAAAATAGCCAGGCTTCCAACACCTGTGCGACTAACTACGTGTTTGACTCTGAACTGTCCCAGCATTGCAGCATTTGATTCCTTATAAATGATGAGATACAGTATTAGTTGTGATCGCATACATGTACATGTATATTGTTCCCTAGAATCCAGCATCCTGTGGCCGCCGTGTTGCATGAAACAGTTTAAGCAGTTTCTTTCTTTTCTCACTGACGTCACATTAATCCTTTTACCTTTGTTTCAGTTCGTCTTCGACATTTTCTAATAACATAATTGAAAACAGTACCTTTAATGAAGTCATGATAATTAGGAACCCAGTCCTTAAGTTAGTTACATTGCATAAAAATCCCTACTTGTTTTCAATACAGTATTGAGAATTCTACCTAGAGTTTACTGTCGATTTGTATCAAAGCCAAAAATCGACTTAGTAATGAGACTGAAACTGCATAAGAAAGGACAATCGTTTTCACAAGCCCACGAACACGCAGTAGATTTAGGGAACTTAGTTAAGTCCCTACCTGGGACTGTTTCATGAGACCGGGCACTGGGGTTTAGGAAACTATAAAACTTCACTAAGTCTTGAGACAGTGCATCACAGTCTAGCATTGATATATCAAAATTATCTTAGTAACCTAGCGCTTATAAATATATATATCATGAGAGGATGTTCTTTTGGTCAAGTGGAAATTAATTGTTTTTCAGAAATGTTTATGCGGACATAAGACCAAATTTTGTCCTAAGACCTAAGTCACTTTACGAAACGTACACCTGGGGCGAGTGTTACTTTATGCCACCCAAAGAGTTTAGAAAATCTGTGCTGCGTGCTGTGTCTAATATGAAGTGAGCACCTCTCGTCTATTTCAGAAAGATCTAATTTTGGCACTTTTTGCCTCACCTTGCCTACTCTACCACTTCGTTAAAAACACTAGACATTTTGTTTGCAAGCTGATCGCTAGGTGTCTCTCGGTGTTTTACCACATACCTGCATACCTGAAGAAAGGAGACGGCTTTGGAATTACGAGCGTACCAGCATCAAGCTTGAAAACAAAAAGCCTAGTCGTGTCTTTTACGAAGTTTGTGTAAATGAAGGGCTGCAACCGAACTGTACATCGTTTTGTGCAAATTAGCCATACTTTAGTTTGTCCTTGATTTTACAAAAATAATACTTTCCTCACGTAAAGGTTGTATCGTTGTTGAACGACCGTGTCGCACTGTACATACATGGATATTTATTACTCATTTCAACTTTACAAAACAAAATAAAACTTACACATTTGGCAAATAGAGTCATTGGCCTCAGCTTTCACGAAAGAAGTTAACGAACCTGACTTCGTCACTCAAGATGATTGTTGCAGCAGCCACTGAAGTCAGTCGTTGCTCGACCTTGAGCAGCGAATGACCAAATATATTTGGTCCACGTTAAATTCTCAAACCTCAAACGTTCATCATCACCATATTTACAACTAACACATCTCCGGCACAAAAGAAAATCACCCATCGTTTTTTCAAAACTAATCCTAAAAAAGCACAATGGTATATTTGCTCTCGAGCAGCAGCACTAACTACAAGCGATTTAACATCATACTCACATTGCACATTTATAAACAAAAATTGTCTTCATCAAAACCTGCGAGCTAGTTCCACACATAATTTGACCTTTGCAGATCTTCAGTCTTCTTACGATGACCAAATTACCTCAGACATCCTCTGTAGTTTCGTGACGTCATAAGGGAAACAGTAACCTCGACAAAATTTAAGAGACAAAACAGTGCCAATGCTAAATGGTCATTTACTGTTCAGTCAAGTTTTGAGAGACAAGTTCAAATGAACCAAATTCAAAATAAATAGGCACACTAGACACTTTAGCACTGGAAGGACTGGTTCCCTGATCAACCGTGAGTGACGCTGCTAGCGGGATTACTTGCAGAAAAGCTACAGCTCTCGCTCTGTCAAACGTCCATCAAGGCGGTGAATTCATGTTGCGTAGCATCATTTTAAGTTTTCAACCTTGTGGCGTATTAAGCCCCCATCACTTCGACGAGTTCAGTCTAATATTTAGAGACATTAGCTCAAGAAAAAAAATGCTTTTAAGAGCAGAGTGTAGTCGCGTACAGGAGCATACTGAGACCAGATACATGCATGAAAACCCGAAGCAAAGGAAATAGAACAACACTGAAATACTGTAGGGCTAACATGCATTGCTATTAAACGATGCATGGTTATGGAAAGTCATGTATCAATTAGCTGTACATCAGATGCCTTGCAGTTGATTAACTTCTCCACATCGGAGGTAGTTGACAAGTTACATGTGGTTGTCTGTGAAGCGACCGAATTATTCCGCAAACGCACGAACTGTCTCCGGTACTTGGGCATTACACAACACAGAGAGGTCCGTCACGGTGGGTGCAGCAATTCCAACTGTTTTCCATGTCAACACCGAATGTATTGTGCTCATGGAGCTTGCATTGTCGCTTAAAGCTTGTATTCTTGTGTCGTAATCACCTGCAGACGTAAACAAACAAAACATTGAATGTCTGAAAGAAATATCGTGACATATTGCGGTAAATTTTAAAAAAATATTCAAAGATATGTAATTTTTGTGCAATTACGAGTCCAAAGGTTGAGATAAACGAGGCGCTTGCAGTTTACTCTGTCACGGCTGGTCAAGTTTGGGATTAAACGTAGGCTTACGTCATTAAAGGCAACTCTGCATTGCAAATATTACAAAACGCAATGTCGTCATCACCAACACCGTCATTATTGCCGTTGTCTTCGTCATTGACGTCATCTTGTTGCCGCCGGCGTTGTTGTCGTCATCATCATCACCAAAACCAAAACCACCCTCATCATCATCATCAACACCGTCGTTAACAACGTTGGTCATCATTAACCGACACCTTCACAATCGCCATTTTACCCACCGGGTTGATTGAAGAATCTTGGTGTGGGAATCGGTGATGACGTCATTTCATTTAGCATTTCCTCGTCCCAATCTTCATGGAACTTCGAATCAGCAATGGGTGACTGTGTTGACGGTGAATCAGCTGCTGGAAAAACATGAAAATATTAAAGGCAAAATCGTAAAATAATTGTCACTGAAATGCCAAATAATCGCCGCTGTAAATATTTTTAACTAATATTTTTTACAAAGATGTCTCAAAACTAAACCGCCTCAAAATAAAAGTTATTAAAACCTTTGAATTTGAAATTATTTAAAATAAGAATTTTTTAATTTTGAAATACTCGAAGACTTCCCATTTAAAGTGTGTCAATTTGACAGTTGTATTTTTGAGATGCTGTCGATAAATGTGAAATTTTGATCTACGTCTTGTCCTTCAACCTTTTCAAAATTGTATCTTAATTTGAAAGCTCCAACGAGCTTCCAGTTATGTTTATGATCCTAACACTGAAATCCAAAAAACCTAATGTTAAATTACAGTTGCTATGCAGATGGGTAATATCCTCCGGTATTTTTTTACAAAATGTACATAGATGTGTGTCCTTAACTCCAATATTATCTAAAAATAAGTTTGTTGGTGCTTACCGATGTATGACACTAACCTGACACCATCTCATTACAATATCACTAGTAAATTGGGACGAATAAGTACACGCCTTTCTCCTCCAATCAGGAGACGCATCAATAAGTATACGCCTTTCTCCTCCAATCAGGAGACGCATAAATAAGTACTTACCTTTCTCCTCCAATCAGGAGACGCATCAATAAGTACACGCCTTTCTCCTCCAATCAGGAGACGCATCAATAAGTATACGCCTTTCTCCTCCAATCAGGAGACGCATGAATAAGTACTTACCTTTCTCCTCCAATTTGGAGACGCATCAATATCAAGACCAGATTCCAGCTCATGTTCATGTTTTAGCTTTGCATAAATAGAATTAATTAACTGCGTTGTTTTTCGAGAAACTTAAGAAAGTATCTTCAACGGCTTTTTAAGCAAAATGGTGGAAAAGGGTCCATCTCTTGAGCACGCGCTTTGAGAGTATGTTTCTATGTCGTTTTGAGCAATAAGGGATACTTTTTTCTCCATAGCAACTCTTGTGACCTGTGTTCCCTTTACACAATTTCCAAGATTTGAGAATGACGTCACGCGCACGGCTTTTAAAATATTTATTTCTTGAATAAACCATTGCTCTTTTTTGGTTGGCTTGAAGAAACGGTTTGTGGTGGCGAGCTTCGTGAACGACCACGATTCAATAACCAGTGTGCGGAACTGTGCACCCCACTGGTGTGTTTTCATACTTCCGGTTAAATCTCCCTCTTACTCACCATCTCTTTCAAACTGCGGACTATTGGTAGCGTTGCTCAGGTGCTCAATAAGCTAAAAGATAAACAGACTAAATGTAGGCCTAGTTACAAGAAGGAGGCCAACCCTCCCCTCGGACACAGTAGCTTTAAGTGTGGCAATGTAATAGCAATACTAGGGCCATATTATTTCCTTGAACACTGCTGCATAGTTGAGTATGCACACATGAAAGCTCGACGTTGACTCCTGTCTGATCGGGATGTTTTAATCGGCCAGTCACTCTGTTGATAAGTTCCTATTTATAACTATTTTGTAGTATTTTAAGTGACAACCATATTGGCAATCCTTCATTCACCAACAGGTCATCAGGAAATGACAAAAGTATTTACAAATTACCATTACGCATCATCCACTACACTTCTGTTAATGTTATCTCATTTCTTGGATTTTTGTTATCGGTTATTCAACTATCCCATTTATAGCACCAGGCTCTTAGTTTGAGAGGTTGACAGATAACTCGATACCATTCTATGACCATTTCCCTAAATGTCAAGGGCACCGCGTTAATTGACTCGCATACGTGGAATACGACCATCATGATACAAATTTATTTTTGATGCCAGTACACACTTATACATCAGTTTATGCCATCAGTTACTGCTTGCGGAGAGGCTGCAAGCAACATATAGATGGCGCTGCTGAGGAGTTGGTTTGATCGCATCTTAAGCACGAATCACCTATGAGCCTACGAATCATGCCTAAGAACCAACGAATCACGCACTCGAACCCAAAAGTCATGCATACGAACAAAAACCACATGACGACCACAAAAATCATACACACGAGCATCGAGTCACGTGCACAAACAGGTGACTTGAGGGGATGCGCATGCGTATTTTTGTGTTCACATGTGTGATGTTTTGGTTCGTGGATGCATGTACAATTCATGAGTTCCTATACACGATTCATAGCCTTGGTTCGTGCGTAAGATGTGATGCTCGTGCGTATGATTCAATGGTACGCCTGACGATGTGAAACCTCTGATTAAAAAAAAGTATGTGGTTCGCAAATCTTTTGACGATTTTTAGTACACGTGTACCTTCAGCCATACAAGTGCATATAATTATAATATTCAGAACCAGTCTTCTCATCGAACTGGGACAGCCGTAACTTAAGCTCGTGCAATAACTCGAAATTATCTATGCCAGAAAATCAGGGTTACGCAAACCGCGTTCGTTTGGATTAAAACTCGCTTATAATCTGTTCTTAGAAGCAAACTGATTTCATACCTGCCGACCTGAGTCATAAAGAATTTCTGTACGGACTATTGTCGAACTAACTAATGATTGACTTGGGCGGAATGATAACACGCAGATATTGCGGTCGAGGAACAAACACTTGAGATAACCCACTTCATTTTGCGCGAAACAATGGCCATGATCCAGAAGACTGCTTAATTCAATTAATAACCAGCAAATAAAACACTAGGGCTAAAAATAGCCCAAAGCCAATAACGACGCTTAGCCTTGGTTGACTATCAAGATTTTTACCTTAGTGTGTGAGTCAACAGTGCCGGCTTATCACTAAAAATATTGAAGTGAAGCCAATCAAACGGCGCGTCATCGCGGAGGGACACAAACAACCCTATCCGGGACACCTCGGGTATTCTCGTAGCTTTTCGTACACATGGCGTAATGTAAAACATCTGCAGGCCACGGTATCATTGGCCGCTGGGTGGAATGGTATTACCCGTAAATGGCGCTGGTAATTTTTGATCGTCAACAGTTTTCACGGCGCCGTGTTCGTATAGCGTACACTGCACTTCACGCGCGGAAAATACGAGCGTCCATTAAAGAACAAGTCTCCGGTTGCCTGATATAGCTCGAAATAGAGACACAACTAAGTTCCCTACATCTCAATGCACGTTCAGGGCTTGAGAAAACATTGGTTGTCCTTTCTTACGATGTTTGAGTGTTATAACTACATATGTTTGACTTTGCTACAGATCGTGAGTGAACTCTAAGTTAAATTATCATACTATTGCAAAAAACTTTTCATGCAACGCACCTCATTAAAGGACATAGTTCCTAATTATTACGACTTAATTAAGGGCTCAGTTTTTAGTTACATCATTACGAAATGTCATTAATCAAAGAGGATCTCATAATAAAGATAAAATTATAGAAAAATGTAACATCTGTGAGCGTTGAACACAACAAATACGCGAAGATTTTGGGAACTTAGTCGAGTCCGTTTGGGACTGTTTCATGCAACCGGAAATAAAGACTGATTGGATTTGTATGAAACTTTCACGTTGTGCTTCATACAATATTCTCTAAAATTATACGAAATGCGTGAGAGGCTATCATGAGTTTTATGAAAACATTCAAAAGTTGCACGATTCGCATTATGTTGACCTGAATCACTATCACGTGACTTTCAAACTGAACAATGATTTGCCAGAAGAATTTTACAAATCACGTTCATCTCCGATGAGATATTTGAAGCTACGAAATTAACCGATCTTTCCCGATGAAACAACACCGTGACCGTGTTGTGAACGAAATCCCAGCGGCATGCGCAATGCTCACACAGATACGACAATAGTATGATTAAGTGTAAATAAACTAATAATTGATAAATATGTGCCAACAGGAAAGAGACTCACGTGACCCAGTACTCTGCAAAAAGACATTTGATTTTGCTGTTAACACCAAACTTCCGGAAACCAAGTCGCCTCTTCCGCAAACGATAACCCATCACAGGGCAAAATACATGAAAACTAGAACAAAACTCTGAGAGTTGTCCACAGACAATTGCCCCAACGTTCACAGCTTACATCTCGAAGCCCAACATTTGTAACTGCAACGCAAAGTTTTATTTCTGAATTGGTTTAAGTAACCCCCCTCCCTTCATTGACTCGAACGCATAATTTAGTTACTAGAACAACGACGCACGTCATTCCTGCTGTCAAATGCCCACCTTTACATGGCCTTCACACCAGAGGGGGCCGGGGGATATAGCTCCCCTCCACTTATTTCAGTGTTGCGCGGCCCATGCTTTAGTGGACAGAGGTCAATGAAAACCAAAATCACCTCGGCGACGGTCTTAGTCGTCGATGACATTTTAGTTGATTAACCTGTCGGAAATCAGATATTTAGTCAACTGCATTTGCACCCGTTGAGTGGTCTATTCCTACCACTGAACTTAATTTGCTTTATCGTTTTATATAGTTCAAGGTCCATTAATGTTTGAATTGTTGTGTAAAACACTTCGAGGTAATTTCAACTTACTTCCAAGACTTCTTCGTCTGACATACCGGTTGAAGATGGCGATGGCGCTACAAAGAAATCAGAAATAGTAGGAGCTGATACAAAACTGAGTTACAATTCTAGAGTGAAAAGTTTCCCGTTTAGAGGGTCACTTAAGTGCGAAGCAGGTTACACTCGACTTACACAAAGGGCTCGCGTAAGTATTGGTCCACAGGTTGATCTCAGAAATTGTTGTCGACCACTATCATTCATTTTGACCAGTTTCAGAGGCGAGTCTGAAATGTTGCCGCACTGTGGAGCCACAATTAAAAGTCTAAATCTCGTAACAGAATTTCATGGTACAAGAACAGTCTCCTGGCCACTGTCTTTACTCACTCAATGTTGTCACCTCCTCTTCATGGCTTATAGCTGGCACTTTGTTACCGTTCAGATCAAGTTCCGCGACGCTTTGTTGGGGTTGGTAACTCGACCGACGGCTGGAAGAAGGCGTCTGGTCCACTTCCGAGAATGGGCGCTGTTCGCAGCTGTCGAGTACTACAAGATGAACAAGCCAAAATATGTCGCAACTTAGGAGTGAAAACGGTGAGGGCATGTTTGTTTCCATCACCCTTGCGTCAGTTATATTGGAATAACGTCTACTGAAATTTGTGTTTTAAATCTGTAAAACCTAAAGATTTATCAATGATAACATTTCAATGCGTTCGTAGTGACATGTACGTCAGAAATGGGGAATGCGACGGCGCTTATTTTACAAGAACTGTTTTAGAAGAATAAATAGAAAAAATGACTAATGGTTGAACAGCCAATGCAAAATTTATCTCCCATCTGTGGAATACGGAAAAAGTACGGAGGTCGACAAGTAACCTTGAATTTCAAGCGCGTCCAAGGTCAAGGTATGTATTCAGAATCGAGCTTGAAAATATTTTTGACAATTACCATTCTACTTTAGAGCGAACTTAAGATAATTGTTTTATTCAGAGTCCGAGCATACTATGGTTTACGCAGACATGTGTCTAGTCCACGTTCGCACTTAACGGCTCCTGTGATTCCAGCAACAAACTAGTGCAAGGATTTCAAGTGAGCACGTGACATTTCAGTCAAGTTAAAACTCAAAGCTACAGGTTGAATGCTGGGAAACTTTGACTAAATAGTTTTTCCGCGTAAACCATAATGTACTCGAGACTGGTTGACTAACACATATCTTGAATTCGCAGAAAAGTAGAACAAAAATTATCGAGTTCGATTTCGAGTACAGAGATAGTGGGCCCAGATTATGACAAAGAAGAATGTTAATCCGTTAGTAGCGCCAATGCAACTATTTTTATCGTTGAAATGGTGAACTCTCGTCGCATGTTTCTTCTTTGATATTTACCTGTCGTCCTCATTTCGCAGTCTTCCCGGTCTTCCGTGAGATTTTGTTTTTCACATTTGGCTGTCATGCACGTGCAGCCGTTGAAGGGAACCTGGAGAAATAT
The DNA here is from genome assembly GCA_002633005.1 of Phoronis australis. Classification (NCBI taxonomy): domain Eukaryota; kingdom Metazoa; phylum Phoronida; family Phoronidae; genus Phoronis; species Phoronis australis. Next base: position 45,600 of record NMRA01000999.1, on the reverse strand, counting down.
AACGAATTGAAACTGATTTGAACTGTGATAACCATTTTGTAGAGAAGAGGTTTCTGAGTCGAGTGTATGCCATAAAGCGCAAAACGAGCCGATATCAGACGCTTTTGTGAAAAGTCAAGTCAGGTATAAAAACAAAGAACGCCTCTATCTCACGAACAGGACTACAGTTCAGGGGTATCTTTGTAATACGAACAGATGTGCTAAGAGGTTTCTCACAGCCACAACTAGCCTAGCGTGAAGTTCATTTTGTCCATTACAAACCGTTAGAGGTTGACGAATGTTCAGTGAATGCGAAAATTAATTTAAATGAAAATTGCTCTCAAAAAGATCCAGGACACACAGTAAACCCATGCGCATATACAAAGTATATCCGCCTGCACATGTAAGTGAAAGGTAGGCGTATAGAAGTGTATAAGGACCACTTTATCACTGAGATAAAGATGCATACGCGGTATAAATGCAATCATAGTTAATCGATAGACACCTTCGTACCTGGTTCAGGGATGTCCTCCTGCGCCCTCCACACCCTAAAAGACACAAAAACAAATAGTAAATTATAGCTCTAAGTAAGTTGCTCAACAATATTTGAATTAGGCAAAGCCTAATTAAGGTTCACACTGAACAATGGAACTGCTTTTTTACTTTGGGCTAAAAATCTCTACCCGGATGTATTAGTCTCCTTCACAAAACGATGCTATGGGGACTGTGTGCCAGAAAATCTGCAGTCTACAAATCAAAGTCATAAGACAGAAATCCATTAGTCTGATCTACTAAATTAGTCACAAAACGCTTGGAGAAACGCAAGAAACAAAATAATCAACTTTGGGCAGTTCGCACATGTACCTAGGCGGATCCAGGCGGGTCAAGGGGTCCGGACCACCCGTTTCCTCTTGATTTTAGTTATATTAAATCTAGATTTTTCAAATTGTTGACTTGGGTCCCCCTTTTTAAGAAATCCTTGATCCGCGATTTCAAAAAAATCTGAGTATGTCCCTGATGTAGTCAGATTTTTGAGGTTTGACCCCAGACAAATTAACAAATTAACGCACACAATACTCTTAACTAGCACATTAATAATCTGAGTGTATAAAACTCAGACTGGAGGCTCTGTTCATGTGTTCTCCTCCCATGGCCCTGCTTTTTGAGTAATATAACCCAATTGTTAAGGCATCAGTTGGTCATTGTTTGTGAATCCAGTGAACCCTTTGTTTTGTTTGTTTAGCATCCAGGTCTGGGTGAGGTCCAACAAACGTCTCGGTTAGAGATCACGTGATACCTATTCACCCTTTGAGCCTACTCCAAACCGGTCGCTATGGGAACGACATGCCATTGGTAAAGGGGGGTGTAACCGAAATACCATTCAATAGAACAGGCTTAGTTGAAAAATACTGCACAAAATACACCAAACTAGCTTCTTATGGGAATAGATAATAGATGACAAGCTATACATATGATATTAGTTGTCTTCGTTATCTTATTTCTGATAATGTTTAGGTAAAAAATATTGTAATACTTATAAAGTTATAATTAATTTGACAAATATAATCATTTTATGATAGTAATAACAAAATCAAAATCATAATAATGGCCATAAACATAGCTGTTACATAACGTCTCGATTAACAACACTTTGTTTTTGAATGCAAGGTTTTTTAAAGAAAAGATGAGATCAGTCGTAATTTTACTCAGCCTACGTTTTGTCTTTTTCCTTTTCTCCTCCATAAATTTGTATAGTCGGTAGGCATTCTTTCCCTTGCTATCGTATGATCTTGTGTTTTTCACGCGCTCAACATCCGGGAGACTGTTGAGCGCGCAACGGAAGTTGGCTTTCCATCGCTTGGTGTCCTCGTTTTGTGGGTCGTATTTGTCTGAAAGATGAATTTTGTGAAAGTTCGAGGTAAATTATTTGGGCGCATTGTACATTGACCCTACCAACAACTTACACGATTATAATTTTGAATGAACTGTCGAGAATGTTACGTTGTCTCAAAGAAATAAATCAAGGTGACATTTCAAGTTTTCTAAATGTTGAAACTCACAGGTATTTTTTGACGTTCGAAACGGTTTCGAAAGCTCCATAAATATACTTTCATATGAACGAGATTAAATCATGACTTTTGGCGTGTAAAAGCAAATCACTGGCGAATCTAAGACCTCATAAATGGGGGTGGGGGCAATCACAGTTTTAGAGATGAAATATCCGCGTATCTGTGCTCTACATGCCGATGGCATTTTCCATTGAGGTCATACATGTGGGAAGGAGTAGGGTCCTGGGTCCGTCCCTGAATCAGAAAACGCAATGTGAAAGGTTTTCTTCTGCTAACATTGTTACTGGTGAGGCGGAGACCAACAGTTTTGATAGTAACAAGACATTGTGCAAATGAATAGAACGGAAACCACTATGCGTACATTGTGTGTAGTGTAAACACGTAAACTGTCTAAAATGATTAGTGCAGTTTCGTTTCTCGCGACTTTTGGCACCTCATCAAACTCCAGCAAAGTCAATTTCATCTACTTCAGTGACGGTCAGTCTCTCTGCTCATAGTGATCACAAAGTAAGCGATTATAATAAAGACGTCGACGTGAAATGTTCTCTCCGGCCTATCTGAAGATTTTCCTGGTATAAATCTATTTAATATTAAAGCCGTGAAGATTACAAATTGCAAAATTGCAAAAAAATTAGTGTTCGAAAACGACAACATTTATTTCAAAAATCCATATTTCGAAGTTTGGGATCTCCTAGGTTACAGACAATGTTCAAACTCAGCCATTAACGTGTAATCGTTTATTTACATGAAAAATACCCCAAGCTACGTTTCCGCAATTGTAAACAAAAAGTAAGGAATAGAATACAAAGATAAAATTATAACATTAACTGCAAAAAAAAATAAATCAATTCAGTATTATTTCTACACATTATCATACGAAAACACTTTGCTTCTATAATGGTCAAACGTTTAACTAACAAAAGGACTGAGAAACTAATGCATAAAGTTATTTTGTTGTTGCTGTTTTGAATACTAGTTTGTGGAACGACATTTGCTGCTTTTCTACATTAAAATCATAACACCCTGTGTTGTTCTCAAGATCCTGAAAAATTCTGAAAATAAGCCCAAAATCGTGGTCGACCCCGTTGGTCTAAATGTCACTTCCCAGTTGCCTGAGAAAGACAGACTAAATAGTAGTTTATTTTTCTGATAATATTTGTCCTATGTTCAACAAGTGTACTTTGCACGTTTTGAGACTTGAAGTGGGTTCTAACTTCTCCAAACTTCTGTAAAGGATTACATGCAGTTACAAAAAGTTCCGAAATCGCACCACAAAAAGGTCTTGCACAAACTTGGATTTGGGAAATATTCTGTTATCTCATGGTGCATTATCACGACAATAACGAGCCGCAAAATTGTCAATTGTTTGAAAACATTGCATACTTTTAACTACAGTTTGCGAAAGGCACCTAAAAGGTAAGCTATAAGCAGCTTTGGTTATTAAACTATATTAAAGAAAAAACATATTGTCATGTTCTAGTATATTTCCATGAGTTTTGATTTTTTTATGTGGTCGATCAAAGAACGGCAGCGCCCACTTCTGTTCTTATTTATTTAAATATACAACATTTTCCAGCAATCTAATCTATTTAAAAACTAACGACAAACGAAAAAATTAACTAACAAGCATAAACACGGAGCTTTGAAAAAAAATATTTAGATTTTCTCAGCCAAGTAGGGGTATTTCATAAGCAGTTCTGTTGCCAAAGATTTTATATTTTAATCAAAATTTGATATGATAAAATGATTGCAATATGGCCCGTCTTATTTAAATAATTACTTACAGCACTGTATATTGTTAAAAAAACTTATTTAACTTGACATCTCAGAACAAAAAAAAATAAAATAAAAGACAAGACTTCAAGTGTTGGTGTAAAAAATATTGATTTATAAATTTTAGTTTTCTGAGATATTATGATTTGACATCTCCGTACAATAAAACAAAAGACCAAAGTAAACCAATGAGTCGGTAAGATTTTTATTTTTATTTCTATTTTTCTGTGATGTGCAGGCATTTTGTGCAATATACAACGCCGCCCAGACACAATTTGCACTTTAGGATGCTCAGGATATTGCGGTCAATATCACAAAAGTTAAAATGACTCCAGTAAACGTGTGTTATTGTACTCTGTGCAGCAGCCAAGGTTACAATATCCGACCGCAGTTTACCAAAGGTTACCAAACGTTTGTGTACCCCACTTATTTTCTGAGCTCTGGTCAGGTTCACGTACTCTTTGACACTGACAGAAAAGGGCACATGTAATTAATTTGAAAGGAAAAATGAACTTGCCGTTGACTTCGAGGAATATATATATTTTTTAATTTAAAGGGATGATTTAATTCGCGTTCAATAAATATTTTTCACAATGAAATAATTAAAATAATAAGTTAACTTCTTACTACATGTCAAAAATACAACAGCACGACACTTACGCAGTTCCTTAACATGATTTAATCGAAAAAATACATATATTAAATTCCGCATACACATAATTCCGAAATAAATAAAATAAATATTTCCTAATACACACAGGCAAATTAACTAAACAATATCTTATGTTGCCTCCGTGCTATTTATTCGATTTTATAAACTCTATTAGTGGACGAAAGTACGTTCTGAGCAATACGACATAAATTGTCGAGGTGAAATTAATTTTTGTTACTTTTTACCCATACATTGTAAGAAACTACATTTGTTAGCGGTGATACTCGTTTGACCAAAATATATCTCAGTGATTCCAAATCCTATCTCAAGGTCCCAACACGAACGTCAGTGCTGCAGAACGCAGTAACATAACGACTAATCAGTGTTGCATTAATTTAAAAGACAATTCCGAAAAATATAGAATGAAGATTTCCTAAGCTAGGAAAGCAAACAAATCTAACAATATCTTATGCCTCATCCGTTCTATTTACTCGATTTTATAATTTATTATTAGATGAAAGCACGTTCTGACCAATAGACCATGAATTGTGGAGGTAAAATTAAATTTTGGGACTTTTTACCCTTGCGGATAGAACTTCATTTGTTTGCGGCGATCCTCGTTTAACCATAATATATCTACTTGATTCCTACTCTTATCTAAAGGTCCCACCAGGAACGTCGGTGCAGCTAAACGCGGTGATCTAGAAACTAATCAGTATCGCGTCAGATCATCGTTTAAAAACAATAAAAAGTAGACGTGTACAACGTAGTGAGACTGTAAAATGAAATAAATTACATTTACATATTTGGTTCTATCAAACGTTACGGTGCAAGTTAAGTGGTAACTTAAGTTTCTTATTTTAAAAAAATTAATATATATTTGATACAAGCAATACAAAAAACAAAAAACAAATATTTTTTAATTGGAGAGAGATCCTTTACTCAGATGAATTTTGTCAGAAATGCCTCAAAAATTTACGGTACGTAAATATTTATGTATTCATGTATGAATAAGTGCCAAAAATGTGTGTGAGTTGACAGATATGAAATAATTCAATTAAAATATCTTCATTATTTGAAATAAAATAAATTTCATATTTAATTTATTAAGCAAAATGACATAAGCAAAAATAAACTGGTGGACGTTTTTGCTACAAAAAATCCTCCAATTTTCACACACTTATTGATTTTTGTGATATTAACGCGGTCAGGGATGATACTGCAATACAGGAATGCGACATTAAAATGGAAAACGTCCTTAATCGACACACGTACAGTACAACCGATATTGAACAAATCGTCAACACTCTACGTTTTGTCACAAAGTGGGTTTTTGTGAAGGTGTATTTTAGTGAAATTAACCATGACATAAAAATATATTCAGTTAATTTATGTTGCCGTGACCAGAATTTTTGTATACGGAAAATATTGCCCCGTGGTTTATTTGACCCAGATGCCGCGGTGTATAGCTATGTACGCACATGTTTGAGTGTAGGTGACCTTCTGTTGCATTTTGGGTAGAACATACAGGCCAAGTTGAATAGCTTCTCATAAGAATTCAGAGCAAGATACGACATATTTTGGGATACATTTTCTGGGGAAAATTTTATATAGGTATTTGAAAGGTTCGAAATGTCTGTAGAATGTCATTGTTTAGGTATTGAGAGAATTCCATTCACGTACACCAACTGTTCAGTTGACCTACATACAGTAATATCTGGCTGAGTTTTTGATAATCAACACTGGAAGCAATATTAGCAACGGAGTGGTAAGACTAAGGCGCAATGCACAAACACGCCAGGTCGTGCACATTTTATCATGGAATATGTTTTCCAGCATAAATGTGGCTGTGAAAAAATTCTAGTAAGAAAAGACAGTAATTTTCTTTACACCTCGATCTAAAGTGCCAGTCGGTCGGGTAATGAACTAATACGGTATATTGAAAATAATTCCATAAACATTAAATAATCAAACTCAACTCAAAGTGAAATATTAAATTCACAAAAATGAAGCTACGAAGTGCTGAAATCCGAAAAAATTTTGAGACAAGCTTCGACCGACTGATTCAACAAGGCTCAATTTTAATATTTAATTTTTCAATAAACTATTTGACTGCATTGCACAGTAACAATTATAACGTCACATAATTAATCGCTTCAACTTAATGCATTACATATTAACAAACATAAATATTTGTATGAGTAAAATTCACATTAATTGTTTGTGAATGCTTACTATAACTTATATGAACGCGAATTTGTGTATAATATGGAATAAAATGAATTATTTTTGTAAACTCTTCACGTGCAACTTCCTTTTCACAGAAACAACTATAATCATGCTGTGTTTATCAAAGAATTTACAATAAAAAATAATAGCCAAAAGCAACAGAAAATTAAAAATTATTACACGAAATTTACGTGCCATCATATAATTTTGCACGACGATGTCTTTAGTCACAAGGTTGTGTTGCAATCATGTAACGATTTTCTGAGTGTTGAATAAGAATCAATTAATCAATCAAATTATTTTTGTTGCAAATTATGGGACATTTCAGTACCATTTGCGACTTTAATTTCGCATAAATTCAATATTAAGAAATAACGATTTGAAAAAACGTAAATAAGCAGACCACATGTAAAATAGGGATAACTCTGTTTTTTTCGCCCAAAACAAATGCAATGTACAGACTTGGTAAGGAACAACTTAACGCTTAACAACCGGGGAAAACGGACTGAGAGAGAAACCTGTCATGGCGCATTGTAGCCTGCCTATTAAAGATTGTTCAATGCCGAAGGGTTAAAAAATTCACAAAGATTCACAGAGATCTGGGTCACAGCAATGGTGGTTAGGGCGGGGTAGATCACGCCAGAATCTCGTCGACTCATTACGATTCTTATTTAAGAATTACTGCAACACAGTCAGTGTGGACTGAACGGTGCGATGTGCAAAGCTTAATGGTTCACGACCTACCCGTGTGTTGGGCCCATAGTTTGAATATGTCGACGTCACGAAAGGTCCAGCCGCGAAGAGAGCCGTGTTTCCAGGGTACACGGAATATCCGTTCTTCCCTATTGACCCAGTCCAGTCCTGTGACTTTTCCACTATTTATGTGCTTTTCCAGCCACGCTCTCATCCGTAACTTTTCATACATTTCATCTGCAGCTTCCTCTATCTCAATTGAAGATTTTTTGTCTGTCAATCTTCGCGTCTGACGGCGGGTCACGTGCTTTGACCTTCCCATGGTGCCTTTGAACGTAGGGATTAATTCACCTGATGAAGATAACAAAATAGTAGAATAAAGAATGCGCAAACACCGGCAAAATGCAAAAAGCACGAAAATGGCTTCCATTAACGGGATGGTGAATAGAATAAAACACAAACAAAAGTCTGAAACTCTTATCGAACTAATTTCACATGAACTAAGCAATTGTCTTTTCTGAGTACTCACTGTACAGTTGTATATGTAGAATGTTGATGGTGATGCACGCATATCGTGAGAAAAACGAAATATTACTAAATTCAAAATTTTAAAATTTTTCCTTTTTTCAACCAACCTATATCCTGCAAGAAGAAAATAAATGAAGCAAAACAGGTGAACATGTGAGCCTACAGAATGCATCACAAATAGAGCAGTCTCCTTGGCAACGCATTCGCGAACAATAATTATTTAACATTGTTAATTACAATGTCATTTAGTGCATAATTATTAGACATCAGCTGATAACTAAGTAAGTATGAGCATAAGTATAAAATAGTAACTAATCATTATCAAAATATAAAAACAGGCGTTCAAGATTAAAGTTCATGATTGCAGTCCTTCGAATTTGATAAGACACAAAAATGAGATAAAAACAACAGCAACTTAACGACGAAATATGCACGAAAAATCGCAAATAAAAACATTCTTGCTGTACACAAACCTTTACTCGCATTCAAGTGCGCGTGCACTGCGACGGATTGGCCACTTGATTGGATTTCCGGCTATGCGATTTCCTGTTCGTCTGCTCGCTGAGTCAGGAATGACTGCTTATAATGCAGCTGTGGTTTAAGCTAACAAAACAAAATATGGCTGCGCTTTCAGAGCGCACCAATCGACAGAACCTGGCTAAATGACGCTGTGTTATGTTTGGGCAAACTTTAATCCGGCACAAACGAGTGTCGCTCTCTGAAAAAGATTTTTCATGAAAGCTAAATTCACGAAAGATTGCCTGTGCCGAAGCTCGATTTCCAGGAATTAGGGGTTAGAGGTCAAACGCGTTATGTAGGTCGCAAGCTGGAAATTTTTAGTTGCTGGAAAATGGCAATTGAAAAGTTTTCCAGGTGACTCTCGAAATGTATTTGCCTTCCTTACGTCCAGGTAAATTGTCAAAGTTTTAAACTTAACCTTTATTCTATAAACTTGTCGCTCTAATTTGACATCCCGCGAGTTGTTTTGAATGTGAGATCGTGACACAATGGCGTTTTCCAGGGCATAAAAATATACGCAGTGCGTATATAGGTCATACTTTGGGTTCATGTCGATTACTGGATCGAGTGAGTTTAGCGGCTAGCTCGTCGAAGTCGATCGCCTGTTCCGAGTTACAGTTCGCCGATATTTCTGGATATTAAAGCAGAATTCTTATGTTCGGGATCACCTAGAAGGCGTCAGCAACTTCAGTAAATATAGTGAATGTCACGAGCTCACTGTCCTGAGGGTTTGCCCACAGTCAGCCAGCGCGTACTGCTGAGTGCCGGCTCTGACGCTACTCCGGGGCCGCGCGCGACCTGATCCTGTCAGCCAGGAAGGCGTTGGACAAAACTATTTCTTGGCCTCGTTACTACGATTCTTATCTCCAGCCACAGATTAAACACCCTATGTTAAAACTCCATTGTCTTTTGTTAAACCTTGACCCGACTTGAAATAAACTTTGATCTCATTGTCCGTCTCTTTAGTATCGCACTCGCCATAGAAGCTGGCTCTCAGCGCTATATAATCCCGCCGCGTTACCCGACCGGGAACCCAAACCACACCAGTCCCTACTAGCCAGGGGTGCATGACTGGAGTTCAGTGCCCGGGTAGTGGAGTTTGGTCCGGCCCTAGCTGCAGGATACGGAATATTTTCAACGGTGTTTGAGTGGAATTCACTCAGGCCCGGTCGGCAGGTTCCGGTGAGTTGGTTGTCGGCAACTGGCTTACTGCGGGGCCCGGCGGTGCGGTGCCAGACTGAAGCCAGTGACGCCACGAAACCAATTGTTTTTACTGCCTCAGGTGTGTGTCATTAAAACTCAGGCTTCCGAACCTCATATAAGAGTGTTAAAAAACAGGGACCAAATTTAGAGTCAGGAGGGCTGCTGGTGGACCTTGAGTTGAAAGTCCCCCGTATATGTACTGAGCCAGTAATAGCAGCGAGTGTCAGTCTGTGTAGACTCGGCTTAACTGGTTCAAGATGACTTTACATGATTCCCACTAAAACTTAATTGGGAGGACGGGGGGGGNGGGGGGTGACTCCTTCAAAATCTGTTCGCTTTACTCACTACAGTACATGTGTTGTGTTGAGAATGAATAAACAACCCTCGGGTTGTATGGCGGCCGGGGTATTTTTAATGCAACAAACGCCCAGGACTAAAGCATAGAAAATTGTTTTAGTTGAGTGCGGAGTTTTTTCGTACTAGAAAAAAGTGATCGCCGTTTCAAGTGTGGAGTTATGTACATATAAACATGGACGGCGCATCATGGGGGACGGGGGGGCCTATAGTCCCACACTTTTTTCAATGCTACGCCGCCCATAAAGCGAACCATTTTAAGAAAGTCTTATCTGTTCTGCGATGTCACAAACTGCTGACTTGCGTCACGTCCTGCACACCACGATCTGCTATAGTACGGGATGCAGCGGATAAGGCGCCGCTCCCGAAATGTTACTCCAGACTGGGCCTTCAACTGCTCTTCCCAGCCACATATATCTTTTTTCTCCCACGGAATAACCATTGATGACCCTCGGGGAAACGCACCCGAGTTTATTAGAGATGGCCATCTCAAGAAATGTAATTTCGAAAATGTCGCATGTATGCATTGCGTGTGACTTGCCTTCGTAACCAGAATCCTATGTGGCGAGAAATACCATGAGACTGGTTTTATGAGATCAAAAAGTCGACTTTTTGCTATCTAAACAGGCTAAATTCGGCTACAACCCATGATTGTAATTTCCAATCAAACCCAAACGTGAGGCATGCGCGGAGAGACAGGGGGCTACATGTACATCGAGACTGTCAATTTGCTTGTCATAAGCTCAAATTTCAGTGAAAGTAGCATGGATCGGATCCGAACCACTTACACGTGCATGTATAGGTTCGGATGCACGAGCTTGAAAACGTACCCGTAAATTTGTCGTGTTAAGCGAAACACTAAGCATGTGTCTGCTATATCCAAGTACTAAGCGGATACAGTTGACTTACATATAAGTTCATTTCTACGATTTGTCTTAACTTTCAAACTTTGAAAACCTCCACATCTTGTAACTAGTCAAAGTTAAGACAAAACGTAAACTAAATAAAAAACGTAGGCCAAACCTAAGACCGCTTTATTGGAATGGACTTAAGACAAATTGAACTTTTATCTTTAAAAAGCTGACTTAATTTTAAGATTTTTCTTAACTAAGTCGGTTTACTTGGAACGCGGGTCACACGGTCTAAATGCGTGTTTTCAATTGTTTTGTATGATCAACATATGTCGTACGGCTATAATACGCGGGAATGTCCCATGTTGTCTTATTTCCTTATTGAAAGTCCCAAAATCCGCCTACATCTCGAGTTATAACTGACTAGCTGGTTGTTGTACCAAATGAGTGGCTCAAATCAGCGTTCTTATTGACCTCGGCACTTCGAATGCAAATATGCAAATTACATCTTCGTAATTTTGGTGAAATAATCAATTGCGGTCCCAAAAAGGACTTCTTGAGAATTCATAAGAGGTTGACTAAGTTATTTTGTCAGGGATTTCAGTCTTCGAAAATGGGGTCGAGCAAGCCCCGGTCTCCCCTTAGGTAACATTTTCTAGGTCTTGAGCGTACGACATTTGACGCTGCTGTTTCTTATCGTGTTGATTTCCCCAACAATCAAGGAACTAAACGTAAACAAGACACCCCTTCTCAAAGGAAGACTTAAAACAACAACGTGATTACTAAAATAGTTTAAATTTTCAATTTATGAAACTGATCAAATGTGTTACGTGGCAATCTTATAGAAAATTACGATTCATATCAGAAGATTAGAAAAACCATTTCGTTTGTTGAAATCCAAAACTGCATTTCACCCTGTTTAGCTGGGTAAAGAACTACAATCGAATTGCGCCTTTTAAATTCATAAAATCGGTCTCGTTTTATTCCCTAACGTGATACAGGGCTCAGTTCCTGTTAACAAACTAAAACCATAGACAATGTGCACATGTTCTATTTTCGAAGTGGCATTTTTACGGTTGGCCAACCTCACTAAACTTTGACTGAAGCGTTTCTTGAGTCATATTCGGATGGTTATTGATGACCCATCTGCCACTGTTATGAAGCGATTTCGATCCACAAATAGGAACAGAAATGCACACAGTCAAACACATTTTCAAAATACATCAACATGGCTTTATTGTTATTATTACTGTTTTTAACTTTATTTGACTGGGTCCAAAATGTCGTGACACCAAACAAGCGAATTTTATATCGTTTTACACAGCGGAAGACGACCACTCAATTTCACCTGCAAATGGCGCACTGTGAGATCTAAACCTGGTGTGCATCATGTCCACGTCAGCCAATACAAAAGCAGGAAAACATTTTCGTCTCGTCACCATGGCAACGTATTTTGAGGATGACGCTACTAACCCTAATTAGACCGCCAGCGTTTTATAAAAGATTTTTTATCAGTTTGTCCTAATCTACAAGGTGGCCAAATACGCTTATCAGTTCCTCATTTCTGCAATGTCTAGCGGTCTATACTAAGGAGTGGCGCAATGAATATTTAGTCAGAAATATGCGTCGTTTCAAGCTTAATTAGGCTATCATGACCAACATCATTGTACCGCCGCCTGTTGTAATAGGAAACGGTAGCAAGCAGTACCGTGTAAGAAAATCGTGTTATCAAAGTTTTCTGCATTCTAAGCACAGGGAATTTCTGATCAGACTGAGGGGATTATATTTGGAAAGTGGCATGATTTCAAGTACCCGAATATGAATCCGAACGCCCTTTCGCACTCTAACAGGGCCTATGGATGTATTGTAATGTGTGTGTTTAGGATTACGCGTTCACTTCAGTACAGTGTATGTGTGGGGTAGGTCGGATCTTATCGACTTGTCGGTCGCTGTATTTAGCCAAAAGTGTGCAAAACTATAAATTTTAAATCAGTAAAAGTAAAAGCCTGTAGAATTTGATTTTGATGATATTGTTTGGATCACGTGACTATGTCAGTCTTTTGATAATACTAATGTGATATTGTTTGGATCACGTGGCTATGTCTTTTAGTGAAATTTAACAAAAAAGAAATAATTATAGTTATATCCACAGGAAAACAACCGTATCAGTTTTCTAAATTATCGTTTCGTTTTCGTTTGATGCAACTTTTGATTTTTTTCATAAAAATCATAACAGTTCTATTTTAATAGCTTCTCATGCAAAAGCGAAAGTTTTCAAAAACAATTCTTAGCACGGTTTCAAAGAACATTGCATAAATCATGGTATCTGAAATTTTCAGATCCAATGAGCCTTTTCTGAGATATGATTTTCCGAATGTTGCCAAATTTTGCCATATTTCGATTGTTCTACAGTTCTCAAACATGCAACCCGTTGTATCAAGTCACGCTTACTCCATATTGAAGTTTAGCCAACAACGTCTTCACTGAAATAAACTAAGCCCTACTTCACATACATGTAACTTGTTTTCGTGTCACACCACACGATACAATTAATTTTTGGGAAATTTTACAAAAACGGAAGAAATGTTTAATTGTGACTCGGAAAGACAAAATTTACAGAGAACGGGTGGCTGTGAAGAGTCTCCTTCTTGGTTCGTTCACATTATACAGTAACTGACTGCTGAGATCCACGCTCGTACTTCGAAACCAGTTTTTCCCAAAATCGCCGTTTTGGTTCGCTAGTGTCGGGCAAGCCTATGTAGATTTAGAGATACACTATTTTTCAACTCAAGTGACCTGCGTATGTCGGTGACAGGTAAAAAGTAAAACTAAAACTGAAATAGGATTGCAATCTTCCCACGCATAGTTTTTCTTTGTGGCCCGCATCTCAATCGCCCAAAATAAACTGAGCATCGCCAATAGCGCATTATGGATATAAGCAATGTTGAATAAACTCACGTGGTTCATGAATTCATGGTATTGGCGAGGAAATTTTTTCATGAGGTCAGCCCCAACACGGAATTGATTTTGTACCCCCGCGGTCTCCGTCCAACTCGGCGGCTGGCCTCTGCAGACCTATAAAAAGTGAGTGTACGCATTTTTAAGCGTATGAAACCTGTAAAGTCCCCGACTTTGATTTCAGATAATATCTGGGAGACAATGGCGAGAATTAGCGACTTGTAATAAATAACACATTAATTACAGCGGATTTTGCTGTATCGCTCTAGTCAACGCTAATAACTCCTAGAAGTCTATCTCATCCAACAATAATAAAAAAATCGATTATCGGCCTTAAAACCGAATCTGATTTCTCATGAAAAATGTATCGTAACCCGTAAACTGACCCGGCGATTCCTGCGGTCGGCGCACGTGATATGGTGATGACTCATTGAAGTTGCAAGTTGTTATCGTGAGAATGGTGAAACAACGCGATTGAAACACTGCTCTGTACACAGGTAAAAGACAATGTTTAACCTGTTCTATCGTACCTGTGTATCTGCGTATTTAGGCCCATGTGCATATAGTGAAGCCGCGCCTGTATCGGGAATTAGGCGCATGTGTCAAAATGCCAAATACTTCCGTGAGTAGGCCTAAGAGCAATTCCTTGCAATATCATGTTTAGGAAACTGGAATTATCCTTAGTGCAAAATTGTAGAAAACGGCGTGTTTTCAATTTGGCACCAACAAGAAGACTGGAAAAACATCAACTTCCTGTTAAAAGTGACGCAGTTGGCAAGAAAAATACTTTCCGAGATCAGCACCCAAGCCCCACTACGGTGGTGATTATGCGACTGAGCAGATTAATCCCACACGGTAAAATACTAAATGTAACTGTGACGGAGAGACGCCGGCCAAGATTTCAGAAAAAACTTGTCTGACGGCTAATGACGAGAATTGGACATTTGTAATTAAACCACACAAAGGCGAGGACATTTGTGGCTGTAGGCCTATAACTCTGACCAACGTCAAAAACTTGAAGAAGTCTATCCCGTCTGGCACTAATCTCAAAATAAAAATTATGTCATCTGGCCCTAAAACCGTCTTTATCGTCAAGCCCTTGTATTTGGCCAAATATCTACGCAAAGGATTCGGTTTAAACTTGATAAAAGTACGTATTTGCGGAGAAAAAGGAAAATTGGTGGACCTGTAAATATTTGGGTCACGTGAATAATTTCTGCCAAGCGCTTGTATGCGAAATATTGAGTTGAAATTTCTTTTGAAGAACACATTATCCCGGATAAATGCGTATGGGCCTAAATACAGTTAGGCGCGTATACGTATCTAATGAATTCCTCCCTCAACACAATCAAATAATCTAAGCTTCAAATACTAAAGACATTTCAATGTTATCCGATTGATCTGCGTGGTTAAAATAGTCCTAAGAAAGGTTCCCTAACTCTTTTGTCTTGAGTTCCTTAACTGACAGATGTACACTGTAATCTTTATTATGAGCTCCATTTGGACTGACATGCGCGCACCCAGCCTTCAGTGTGGGGGGTCTCGAATTCCTGACGCTGTGGATCTTTTGCTAACAAAAGAGCGGGCGAACTAAAAAAACGGACGCACCCATGTGAAGTGCGAGTTTGCGCTTATTTAGTGGACTTTTGTCCCATTTTCTCGGATTTTTTTTGTCTCTCAGGGGCGGACCTTTTTGCCACTTCGCCAAATGGGGGCTCGTTCGAGTCCCCCTCCCCCCCCGGGTGCGCGCATGACTAATGATATTTTCTAATATTATAACTACAATTGAACCCGAATTCAACAAAAATAAATAGGGACTTAGTCCTTAAATTAGAGGCGTTGCATGAAAAGATACCCAACGTCGAATTTAATCTCTATATTATCAAAGTCAAAAGTTGCCTTAGTTATAAGACTCAAACATCATAAGAAAAGACGATCAGTGTTTTCACAAACGGGCAGTAGATTTAGTTGAGCTCCTACTGTATTTTGAGACTCATGTAATCGAGAACAGATATTTCTTTCGGGTAATGGATTATTTTGTGACGCCATATCTTTCAATGTTGTTGACGTTTCTTATGCTGGTTTCCTGTGTTTCTGAAGTGTTCTGACATAACCGTCAATTGTATGACTCCAAATATTCCATATAGTTTTATTTGAAACTCTCACACATTTGAGCCATACATAAAATTTAGTGTTACAAATATGTCTTCCTGTAATTGGAAACCGAAGAAAATTTCTAATGGTGTGCATGTAGTTCCTCGTTTGTTTGGGAGTACTAGACAGTCATAGGTGGGTTTTACCTGGTATATCACACTCTATAGCACTCGACCTTCACCATTTCCGGCTGTCAGTGTAGCTTTGTGCACTATTTTAATTCCAAAGTCGTACCCTTGAGCATTCGCCGAGAGATTTACATGTAATTCTGTCGCCTATAATACATGTAGTCTCATCTCACTAACCGCTCTGAGAAGGAAGGGGGACTCACAAATTATGGATGTAAAAGTTTGAGTTTCCATGACAAAATCATCCCGTCCCTGCGCATGCATGACCTGCTCCTCCACGAGATACAGAAAAAAATCTCTAGATTACGAGACAGTTTCGCATGCTTTGTAATCTTGAACATGGCCAATAAGATCGCAGGCTTGTACCCAGCTGTGGGTGGGCGTGTCCACCTTCAAAAGGGGAGGTCCAAGCAAAACGAGAAGTTTCTGAAGTGAATTCTGTGTCACAAACAAAAAAAGAAGTAAGAAACGAAGTTTGTGACATGAACTCTGCAGAAATGAAAATTGAAATTTTCTATTTTTTCTTAGTTTTTTGCAGCTTTGACTATAAGGGAAAGGGTCCAGTGTCCGGTTGCATGAAACAGTCCCAAATAGGGACTAAACTAAGCTCCCTAAATCTGCTTATTTGTGTGGTTCTTTACTTACCGCTGTAATCTTTTACAATCAGTTGATCTTTATTATGAGCTTCTCTTTGACTAATTACATTTTCTAATAATATAGCTAAAATTTGAGCTCATAGTTCCGTGAAAATAAATAGGGACATACTCCTTAAGATAGTGGTGTTTCATTTAAAGGTCCCTACTTATTTTCAATAATATTGAAAATTCAACTTAGAATTTACTCTCCATTAGTATCGAAGCCAAATAGTTGTGAAACTAAAACACCAAAAAGAAAGGACATTCAGTGTTTTCACAAGTCCACAAATACGAAGAAAATTTAGGTAATTTATAGCTGAGTCCCTATTTGGGGATGTTTCATGCAACCGGGTACGGATCGAACCCCTGTGACCTCCTCGGTATCCGTCCATGATGTCGGGTGATATACACTGGCGTTCCTGGGCGTGCTCTTATACTGTTTAACCCTCCTATCGTCACCGCTCACTGACCACTGTGCCAGAGTACTGTACCTTCCATGTCGGTCGCCAGTTTTGATACATTCAAATTTAAAGGTGGGATTGCCCGTCCGCAACTTAAGGTCACGAACAAGGGTGTCCATTATGGTGTGACAAGTAGACTATATGTATCTAGCCTCTTGGTCTCCCAGCGAAAGTCAACTGCAATGGAGATCGTGGGATCGTACGGTTGAGGTGGGGTTTGTATTTTCTAATTGATTTTGGTGCCTCAAAGTTTTTACCCAATACCGTCATTTTGATATAAATTTGAAAGGGAATCAGTTTAGGTTAATTGGGTATAGAAAATGACCATTAAAGGTCACTAACTTTGCTCGATGTAAATATAGGTCTGATGATACTCTGCATGGTAGAAACTGTGTAAGGGTGAAGGACACGTGATATGGTTCGAGTTTCAATCCCTTTTTCAATAGAAATAGACTTGGGGCTCTTGGTGCAGTCATGAAGTATAACTACGGATGGCATACGCCTCTGACTACTAAGTCAGGGTATATCCCTACCCTGAAAAAGGTGACTTGCCCCCAGGGCTGGATGATTTGATTCTACGATTGGTTGAGGAAAACTCTCAGTGGTGCCATTGAATGATTTTTTTTTCAGAATTGGGTCACGTCCACGAGCGGCATGGCGGGTTAAAACGACTCGAACACTTGCTATTTTACTGAGACGTTTTCAATAGCTGGACGTTTATAAATGACAATTACTTGGCGTGTGGCAAGTGCGTTGCTTGACGTCCGTGGCAAAACGAAAATGAAAATACAATAAGCGTAACCCTCACACACACACATTAGACGCTAACTTGGGTAGCTCGTGCAGCTGTTGGCAGGAAATGGAGGTGTCGCCTTCTCGTTATCTGTTGGTGGGTTTCGGTTAGCTTTGGGTGTCAGGCTTCCCATTGGCAAGTGTAAGATAAGCGGATCCAGGGGAGAGACCCAGGGGTCCGTCCCGCCCTCCAGTGCAGCTTAAACCAAACGAACACCACGGAGAAAACTAGACCCGCCATACACCACCTGTTTTCTACTCATTATTTGTGGTATAAACTTTCTTTTCGCATAAAAATAATTATTTTCAAAAGCTTGTTGCTTTAGTTGAACCCACAGTTTCGCAAAAAATGGGTCCGCTTATGCTACATGACACTTTGGATCCGCCCACCTGTAAATAGGTCAACTCCCGTGTTTGTTTTCATTGAGCGGTTGGAATATTGGCTGTGATGTTGTCTAACTATGCCTCGCTGTTTCACTGAATGAACACGGCATTGGAAAAACGAGTCGCAACCTGACTTCCTAGCGCAGTAACCTCTGGCGAGTGCATTGTAATTGGCTAACCCCTTATTTACCTCCAAAATACAGCCAATAAACGCTCATTGACATGCAATTGTTGTGGCCGTAATATTTACTCGTCCGCTTTTGGGCAATTACTATGCGGGCAATTTTCCGAGTTGTGTTGATACTTGGAACATGTTGTCTACTTCACACACTCGGTGTGGTTAGGGGTCAACAGGAAGAAGTGTGACGTGTTCCAATTATTTTAGCGGAAATGAAGCGGGGCAGTTTCGGTTATGCGGAAGTCCGAGAATACGACGTAGTGTATTTCAAAATCCACGCCAAATTCGAACTACCAGAGCAACTAGATATATAGGCAACAGAGAACAGTAGTGGTTTATTCAGTTTAATTGGGCCACCGACACCTTTTAAAAGAAATATACACACTACAGTACACAAGAACACGCGTGTTGGTTTAAACAAAGTGCACAAGACGTGAAAAAAGAACAAACAAACAAAACGAAACAAAAACTACAATTCAAGATCTAGTACGGTACATCTCCGTTTCTCTCCATGCGCTTGAGACTTGGCTACTTTGATAATGACTCTCAGGTTATGACATTCATATTTGTGAAGTCATCAAGCGACAAAGACAAGTGGTGCATCTATTGTAGCATGACTGCGATGCTGGATTTTCGTCAAAGGGCATGCTAAAAAGAATTGACTATCACTTCCAATGCTAATCTCACGCCACAGCACTTTAGAGTTGAAACCAATAATGCCCTAACACGACAGTGGGCTTGAATGATGTCAGGTGAACACGTACACACATCTAGCTACTTAACAGTGATCCATTCTGTAGCCACAACTGATGTTCAGTGTCATTGCAGCGCTGTTTTTAAAAACGTTTACGAATATAGTCTCATTTCCCGAACTCCTTCGAGCACCTAACACTCCCAAAAATACGAAAATAGAATATTTTTAACCTAAATAAATGCCAAATCGTGTTCACCTCATCCTGCCATTTCGTATTGACACGGATAGCACACTTAAATATTCCAATTTCCCAAATTTTCAAAAGCTTAATTCACTATTTTATTAATAATCTACGTGTTCTCCTTGTCATTCTTCCCACTTCGTCTTTCGTACGACCGCTAGAGGTCGTTCTCACTAAATGCAGCACATATTTGCGAAAAAGGTTATGCATTTCAATAATAAGAAATTGCTGTTAACCGTGTGGTCCACAGAGAACAATAGGTGGTATATTTAGAGTTAAGTAGTTGGAGCCGCATCTCACCTGATATGTCAACATATTTTGAGGTATACGTTTCTAGATAAGATATAATTGCTTTCGATGCGTGTTCAGCTTAACTTTTCTGAACACCTGTTTATACTCTTTTAGGTGCAAATTTAGTACCAAGGCACTTAATATGTTATGATGTGACTTTAATAAGATTTCTCTCAAGAAACCACTTTTGTCTGAGATGGCTTCCATTTCTGAATACAATAATATCTGTCCGTGACAAATTTAACCGATATAGTTACATTCCGACGATTCATTGATCGTTTCTGTAGGCCCCTTCAGCAAATATTAATTATCAGCTCGTAGGCAAAAACATAAAACATGCAAACTGTGACAATAGAAACTCTTACAATAAATGTTTTAGATCAATATAGTCACGTGTGTGTGTTTGTTGACTTATGGGAGTTGCTATGTGTAGTTTGAAACCGCTTTTGCACGGCAACACCACTGACTGGGTGTCTTCTGATCCATCGCTGTCTTGACAAACGGTTCAAGTTGCGGTTTTAGGGGAAATGGCTATATCTGAATTCATTAGATTAGTTGCTCTGTTTTTAATTGGTGAGCATTCGTGTAACACGTTTCGAATGAAGCTCTTGGTACTGATTCGCCAGGCGGGGGGGTTAACGTGGTTTGCTGAAGATAAACTCTTACAAAATGGAAAGTGACCTAATTACGCATGCACGCGCCCAGCCTAAAAGATTTGTTGGCTCAAATTTTCGACAATGTGGACCTTTTACTAATAAAAAACGGGGTACCACGTTCGGAGCTGTGAATTGTGTATTCGCGCCTTTTTAGTGTAGTGCACTCTTGTCTCGTTTTCTCTGAGTTGGACCTTTTACCCAATTTGCCAAATGGTGGGGCTCGTTTGATCCCCCCTGC
>NMRA01000999.1:3299-24849 GCA_002633005.1 Phoronis australis | reverse complement strand
CCCCCCCGATTGCGCGCATGTAACGGTACTAAATGTTGCAACTCTTTACAACAACGACAGCTCAAATGATGCACAAGAGAAACTTTCTAACCTTTTCCAAACCAAAAAGTAGGTGACCCATATTTTGCAATGTTCTACCTAAGCACCTCAACAAAAGATTGGAAAGTTGTGTTCACTCGTCCGTTTTTTCATTATTTTGATTTATTTAAATCATGTTGCTTAGGCCTATGAATGGAAAGCTCAGGCATTTCCCTTTCCAATATTATCATATTTTGTTAATGTTTGTTGTGCACAGCAACTTTGCTGCCAGAGAGGGCTTGGCCTTAAAGTGAACGTTGCAAATTTTCCTGTGTTTGCCAAGCAGCAGTATCACCGCTTGTGAATGACGTACTGTGCTGGTGATTAACACCGATGTGTAAACACCAAATGATAGCACGGAACTCCTGCTGTTAGCAGGCTCAGTATGAATCGTAATTATGCTAACTGTGTTTGGAGTATGCAGTTTGAAGCTTTCTTCAAGTGTGAAAATCTGGTGTTCTGGCTCCAAATGGAATGGCCCGCATGCAGCTCAGACTTGAACCCTGTCGAACACCTGTGGGCGGACCAACTCAGACAGGGCGTACATGTATGCGCCCGAGTGACCAACACAACCACCGTGGCGGATTTAAGAGGCGCTTACTGGCTCGACTCAGGAGAGGGATGCCTTCAAACATCAACACGTTGCCAGGCTAGTAAACAGCATGGGGAGATGGTGTGTCGTAGCCGGTGTTTGCGAATGGTTCTGTCACCAACCCAGTACTGCGACGACTATCACTGTTGTCCATCAGTCAGACTATCACTACTTTCTATTTGTCAGTTGTTTTAGTGTTTAATTGTTGTCAAATTGTCCAGCACGATAATTGCTATTGATAAAGTTGAATGCTCAAACCTGAAAACACACTTGGCTTTGCAACATTCAGTTTGAGACCAAGCGCCCTCTTTGGCAGCTAACTTAAAACACAATAAACATTTATTGACGGAATGTGGTATCGTTGGAAGGGTAATGACTGGGCTTTTCATCGGTATGCAATATGATTTGATTAAACCAAAAGTAATGAACACACGGACGAGTGAACACAAATTTCCAATCTTTTGTTGAGGTGTTTATTTAAGAAAGCACGTGGTCTGCTGCTCATTGAGCGAAATCTTGAATGACGTCAGTGTGCACGTGTGCCTTTGGGACGATACAGAAAGTTGGTAACGGACCGCCAAGAGCAACGGACTTGAGAGCACGTTCGGCTAAACTGAAAACGCCAGGTAGCAGACCACCGGAAAAACTTTCCCAAATGGCAGCTCTGTTTTTGTCAATTGTTTGCTAATTTACTTGAACATAAAAGTAATATTCCATTATAGACTGGAGACTCTGGCCAAGCCTATTATCAACTGCTGAGAAAGAGCACCGTGCAAAACTTGTTTGTACATTTTTCATTTATTGAAAACAGAAAAGCATTGTACAATAAACAAATGACACGCACATGGAACCACCCACACACACCGCACTCACGCACGCGCAATTCGAGATCTGGTAGTCACCAAAATTAGAACCCTTGCGTACCCAAGAAAACAAAGAGCCAGATAGGACCACCTGTAGTTAATTTTTCTGAAACAAAGATATTATTCCATCTGAATATACTTGAACTCGTCCACCTTGAATATTTCTGTTGCGGGAGAACCACTTCTGAGCCTGTGGCGTGCAAAACATTTTGGTTGAGTTGCCGTCCCTGCAGACTTTAGTCGTTTTGCTTGACGCTTTAGTGTTAGGACTCAAAATATCGACCTCCATGAAACATGGTGTCATTCCTGATTAAATTATGCTGAGATATCAGTGGCGGATCTACGTTTTCAGCAAGGGGGGGTTAGGATTCCCGCCAAGGTCGAATCGTAGGCGCGTGGCGCCGAGCGGGGGGAGGTCGGGAGGGGGGTTTCCCTTCCCGTGTAAGAATTTTTTTGTTTTTGTAAACAAATAGTTAAATTTCCATGCATCCTGGTAAGTTTCTGGCACTTAACATGTCTCTGCAGTTTTTCTTAAGATAATTAAAAACCCTTCTAGATTTCGTCACATGAACTTGGCGCATAAGTTTCGTGAAACCATATTGTGTACATCTGGGTATGAGTCACGCCACCAGCAAAAATTTTTGTTGGAACATCTGCTTACACACACCTTTTTTAGCATACGAAAAGTCGTATACGAAAAAGTGTGGTGTGTATACAGGGGCTTAAACAATTTCCAAATATTCAAGAGCATAATTAAGGCGCACCGTCTGGGCGTAAAAACTTGAATATCAGATGATCACGTAACACAGCAGCCTCAAGTTGTTTAAGAACGAAGACCTACTGTATACTGTTCGTCCGGAAATAAACATGTGTTCTGTCTCGTTACGAGAAAAACTGGCGAACGATGGTGCTCTCAACTCATAGTCTATTATTACAAGCGACAATAAATAATTAAGTATCACTTTATTAAGCTGAATCACGTTGACAACAATTGAAAAACGTCAAATCTATCAGGAAACAAATCATCTGAAAACAGTTTCACGAAACCAAAACATCCTGTGCACAGTGGTGAAAAGATACACTGGACTAGTTTGAAGAGGGACCAGATGCAGATGTACACTGAGAGTACACCTGTGCTAATTATCCCTATAAAAATAGTCGATCTGTCGCGGGACCAAACAGTACTGGCTGAGATAAATAGTTTTACAAAGCACATTTTGGTAAAAAAATCACAAGACTAGTTCGCCGAGGGAGCAGAAGTACACCGTNCTAAGGAGTCCTTTGACTGTAGAATATAAGTGAGTCATCTCTGAGTCTCGTGGCTTCAATGTTCGTGGTTGGCACACCTTCTAATGGTGATCGGCACAACAGTAACGGGCAGTGGCCGCGAGTCTTGATTGCCAGAATTCGACTCGGAACATCCTCTACGTTGACCTCTACCTAGGGTATGCCTTAGAAGGTAAGTTCACTGACCCCTATAGACGTGTTCCTACGCCCCACATTTTTCGATGCATTACAGGCTTTTCAATGGAAAGTGTCTCAAGAGGGCGCTTGCTTAATCACAGAGTGATTATTAGCAAGACAGCCCAATGCTTTCACATTTACAACTTGAACAATGATTGACAAATGCATGAAAAGATAATCATATAGAATATACAATAAAATTAATATGAAAATTACCTGGTGATACATGTACGTGTGCGTAAAAGTAGAACGTGGGTGAGCGGGGCTTGTACGCTGAAATGTTCAATCATGATCATGAATTATACACATTTAGTTGGTTCAAGTTTGTTACCCGATGCACTTTGAAACCTGCGCTCACCGAGTTACATGCAAAAAAGCGTCAGAGAGCAACAATTTCTAATTGGAAATTACCACAAAGACAAGTGACGTAAGTACTATAAGAGCACTGTTAACTAGATCGAGGCAAGGATGTCTGTAAGGACGGGAATGTGTGTGATCACGGCTGTTTCTGTACAACTGTTGTCGACAGCAGGGACGGATCCAGGATTTTGTGTTGGGGGGGCAGGGCATTGTATTAACCAGGACTTTTCCCGGCAGACATTCGCACCCCCGAACTGCTAAATGGAAGCTGGGGGAATATTAGGGGGGCATGGCCCCCTTGGTCCCCTTCTAAATCCGCCACTGTACAGGGTAGTCGACCCTACTGTTACGGCAACAGTGTTCCCAATCTGTTTAATTTCCGGTACGGATATTTCCTTATAAAGAAACTGGGGAGAAATGTTATGAAGTAAAAATAGTATGATACCAGTGTTTTACGCATCGCACTGACACAGCACGCGTGACAAGTCACTAATATTACGTAAGATCATATCGACTTGGTGTGTTTAGCCACATATCCACGACATTATAGATTTTAACTCCCTAAGAGTAAATAATTATAATTTGAATTTTGACTTCGTGGGAATCTGCTATTAATTAGGTCACGTAACCATGTGTTTTTAATAAAATATAGCAAAAAAGAAGGTACATCCATAGCAACTGAAATGTACAGGCTGAAATCTCAAAAACGCAGTTTCAGTTTTTTTGAATTATCATTTTATTTTTGTCTTTTGTTTTTTTGTAAAAATCATAAAACATCTATTTTAATTGTCCCTTCTGCAAATGTGGAGAATTTCAAAAACAATTCCTAACAGAACTTTGTAGAACATTGCATAAACTTAAGTTTGGCGTCTGAAATGTTCATAACATTCAGATCAGACATTTCTGAGATATGATATGTTCCAAAGTTTGCCAAACTTGGCCATCTCGATGGTCCTGCACAAAATGAGTCTGGGGCCAGTCTGAAGTAAAATCACGAGCTCGCCAGGTGGCAGTCCTTCTCGAGCCAGAGAATCATTTGTAATTCAATTCACGATTTTCCGATATCATAAAATTGTGTGACTTAAATCGAAAGTTGTTTTTAACTCTGAAACAACCAAGTGCCCTTCGAAAGCCGAGGTTGTGTTTTCCATTCCGTACACAATGCTTCATTGTCAAGTTTAGAAGCTAGTAAAACAGCCCCCCCCCCTCTCTTTTCCTACTATCCGTTTACCAACTTTTCCCGGTGCAACTATTTTTCTGAGAGATTTGAAACTGCTTTGAGTCATGTGGCCTATACATGTAGGTGTCACCTAAGTATGAAAGAGAATCATACATAATAATGAAAATTGCACGCTAATTCCTTATCTCAGCGATTACTTGACCAAATTAGAACAACATGAACATACACTGTATAGCGACGATATGAATATGGGGTACGACGAAAATTGACAAATGTTTTTAAGAACGAGTTTTCTTGCGAAAATGATACACTACAAGTCATTGAACCGTGTCCTGCCGTTAAAGTATCGTGGCGTAGTCAGGGAATAACACTGCCAGCATTGGCCTAGATGCGGGCTATGTGGGCCCACAAGGTAGGTCATTAGTGCATAGTTCACCTATTTGCAGGATTGTTTTCACATTTACAAGTTATCACTTACTACAATTGCACTTTGTTTAGTTAAAATAGCATTGTCGTTTAGTTTCTGTTGCGTATCTATAGGAGCATGAGACCAGATCGTTACTTGTAGCTCTGCTACCAACTGTAACTAGTACGAAGACGGTGTTTATGCCGGCGCCGTATAACCAAACCCTCAAGACTTAGACATTCAGCTATTGTGAATTTGTAACAAACAAATGCGCTTCTGAATAGTCATGCATTGATACCACAAGAATTGTCCGTGTGAGTGAGACATCGATCATTACACCGTCTCTAACGAAACAGATTATAACATCGTGATACCGTTCTTTTAACTTCTCGGGTCACGAATTGTGGACCATTTGCACATGAGATCCGGTCTTGTATTAAATGCCACTGGCCCACGTGCCAATTTGATGGCCTCAGAAAACGCGAATGGATCGATAAATACGAACTGATTATCAAAATATATAAAAAATGAATAACACTGGTGTTGTAGATAGAGTTTCCACTCTAATAATCTTGGGTTGTTCATTTACATCCCGCTATCATGAATCCTAACCTGCGGCCTTTAGTGCCATTCATCAACCGGTCAAGTCAACTTATCCACACTGATTAAGTACAAAAAACCTGCGTCCGGATTTTTTCATTCCTTTCAATTGCCATCCAAACCAAATCAAACAGAGCACGACACTTTCTCCACCGCGTCATTTGTAAACGCCACAGGAGCGACCATTCATCCAAACAACGTCCAGCGGTGCTTTGAAAGACGATGAAGTAAAGTTATTACTTGTGTTTATTGTCGGTGTTGAATTCACGACTGTGTGTTCGATAAATTGACAATCAAAAAGCTGTTGTACCCGCGAGGGAGCTCCGCGTGATTTTCAATCTATCAAATTGATTTTCAACGATGAGCTTAAGTGTCGTTTAATTAGATAGAACTTTATATATCTGGGAAGGTTGTTTGGAAATGCGTAGAGAGATTGTCGTTGATAAACGATCGATGGTATCTTAAGCCTGCTAGTTCAGAAGTGTAAAGTTTAGTGTAGTCCAGGAGACTGTCGGATAATCACGACATGCCGCCGCAATGGGGTGTAGATAATTTATAAGATGTCTGTGCCTCCCGTCGAGAATGGACGCGCGTACTCTTACCTTGCATCAAGGAGACACGGCTCTCACGTGCCCCGTAGGAAGGCTTATGAATTTAATGTAAGTACTTTTCATCATTTTTCCAGAACGACGATATGATCTAGCATCAACACATGTCGTGACGTAATGCGCGGGCTTTCTGTCTTAGATGTCCTGATTTTTCTTCATGGTATTGAAAAACAATTGGAATAGTTTGAAAGTTGTGCGCTTACGGTACAAGTGGACCGATATTAGAATTTTATTTGAACACGTTTTCATGGTACACGTCCAGTTTTCGTGTTGTTTTAGCTTACACTCTGAAGAAGACTTCACACGATGCAGAGACATCGAACGAATCCAATAACATGATGGACAGGGGCTCTACAAGTCCCAAACAGGGACATCCAGGAGTAAAACTGGCGCCCCTGGAGGGTCCCCCCGTGGACCCCGATGGGTCGGAGTCCATCAAATGTAGCAGAGAGGCAACGTTTTTGGAACTGCACCGCTCAAGGACAAAGGTGAGTATTTCCGGTCGTAAATACATTGCTAACATTTTCACTTAACGAAGTGCTTCGCGTCGGCAGGTACAACATGAAAACGTGAAGTGTGAGTTCTTCAAATAAATACCAGTCATTGAGAAATTCTTTGGACCAGACGAAAAGGCATTTCATTGCTGGATCAACTTGATCGATGACATAGGTTACATTCAACAGGATGTTTTATTTTTTCGTTTGTAGCATGTTACCACTCTTTTCGTGTCATTTTGTCAGGAAATCCGTACAAAACAATTCAAAGCGAATTTTATGACAAAGTATTTCCGATTGATGCTTTTCAACATGACGTCAAAAGTGCTGAAATGGTCTAAAATTAACATACAAGTTTTAAGTTAACGCGAATTGTTTTGATTGTCTGGTTGTGCTCAGCAAAATGGCTCACATTCAGTACATCAATAAATTTACACTAATCAAAATCATTGAAAATCAAAGTACACCGAGATGTCATTTGCAAACTATCCTCACTTATGTGACGCAATACCGGTTGGTTTTGTCACGCTCAAATTCGTGTATTAGAAAACGGAAGAAGAATGTCCTGAACGATATCGCGTTCTAAACTCGTATCCACTTTTTAGTGCAATTCTTCACATTAACTCGTCGTTTTATCCAGTCACTCTCGACCCTTAAAATATGTTATTCAAGTCTAGACAATAGAGTTGAGATGTGAAAGGACTGAGGCCAAACCTAGAGACCAGGATTGATGAAGTAAATAGCGTGATATTCGAGAGTATAAAATGAGACAATTGCGGTGAATACGGAAACAAGTCTGCGTGGAGATAATGTTAAAGTCAACAAGGGAAGGGTTCCTCGTATTCCCAGGCATCCCGCCAATCTTGTCGTACTTGCTCACTGAAGTATGCATTGTGATGGATTTAAGATCCGATTATTGTAGCTTAAGGGATATTAGCAGTTTTACGGCCGAGAAAACAAACGCAGATTGACTCGAGAATGTTGTGAGATGGGGTTGATAATTTTTGGGGATTTTTCAATTCGCTAATTTTTTACAGTGTCTGCCAGACATTCGCTAAAATCTAAGCGGTGACTTTAGCGGTTAAATAACTATAATATTCTGTCATTCATCAAGTGGTGTTTAGCTCCGCCAGTAAAGCGTTCGATTGCCACCGCGGGGATTCCAAGTTCGATTCTACGCTAAAACCGACGTCAGAAATCAATTTCTCGCCCGCAGTGTCCTTTTCAACCCCGCTATTCGCCGTCTCAATTGACTATTCCGGCAATTTCAGCCTTTCGCGACATCAATTTGTGGATCTTTAAGAGTTGAAAACGTTCTTGATTTATTGTTGACCCAAATCGAAATGTTCAGATTACAGCTACCCCGATATCTCGGATGATAAAACGGAAACGTACTAACGAGGCATAGCGCATGCTCTACACAGAGCACAATGTTCTAGGATGGGTCGTGTTTCTTAATATAAGTTTTATCTCTCGATGATTAAACTGGCCAACACCAGGGCTATTGGATTAACTGATTGATATCAGTTTACCAATTAAAAATGAGATTTAAAGACATAATGTGATACACTTCATTGCTTGAGGATTCAGCGAATGTCACGGTTATTTGTTATGACGATGTTAACATGTGTCGTTAAAACCCCGTCTGGCGCTAAAATAAAACAACTGAGTTGTGCTTCACTGGTCGACACAAACGGCTGTATGATGCTAGATGTTTTGGATGAGCACATTAAGTGATGTGTCGAAGAAACGATGTTCAATCACTGCCCGCAATGGCCATAATTGTTCATGGCTTCTTTTTCACTAATTGATTACCCCCNTCCCCCCCCCCCCCCCCAGATGACTATTACGTATATTGCTTCATCCGGAGGGTGCTTTCAAAAATAACATCACTTTGTATGCGTAGCTTACGCAATTTTGATGTGATGCACAATTGCAAAGCGTCAAAGCTGTCAGTTCGCAATGTAATACTGTAGGTTCACGCAAGTTTGATTACGTGTCTGTTGTCCTGTTGTCCTGTCTGACAGGGCAATGGTCCCATACGTGCCGTTGGCAAAGTACCGACAGTTGTCTTTAGACTAACGAAGTTGCCGAGCAGCAGAGACCGTAAGGCGGAATTTGATATTGCCGGATTGTGACATTTTTTTAGTATTAGCCTATGCATTTCAAGAAATCAAAGTCAACGCCTCGGGTTACATGATTTCAAGACGAATTTATGAGCCCCGAGTGGTTTCATCTCTTGCATTTTTCTCGTGATTACCACTCTTGAGGCTGTTGTGTTTTTGAACGCATTATAAGTGAGATATTCTGTTCATCTCTATGGGTTTGTAGTGGAGTAGATTTGAACACACAGACAATCTCTCGCAAGCGGTTTTTAGTCATCAAATATCAACGCTACTTGGGTCGGAATTTGTCGTTTCAATACACACAGGTTTCTAGGGAGTTTTTTTCTTCTTTATTCCCATGTTTATATAATAAAATCATTTTCAGACGCACTTGATGTCTACAAGAAGATCTAACAGTAAGATCCCACTGACGCTCACTACGTCACGGTTCTACTTGCCGAAACTGGATGATCACGACGAGGACTTAAGTCCTACTGGCGACAAGATCAGTGAAAGCGATGAAAACGTCGAGAATACGGACAGCAATGACGATAATAACAATAACAACGAGATTTTGGCGTTAGCAAGAGAAGTAACGAAACAGTTCACTTTCGCGGATTATTCTATCAGCAGAGATGGTAAGTTGCCTATTAATATAACGTGTGTTGAAAGATGAAGTATCTCTCTGACCATCCCTGGTGGTGGCCAACGGACAACGTTAGTTAAAGCAGTATTTCGCACCCAGTTTAGCTGGCAATATGAACGTTTAAACTGAAGCGCTTCGGGGTTTAAAACTATTGCCACGTTCATCCGTTCATGATTTTTTTTCAACTGAGCCGGCAACTCCTGCACCAATTTCGATTCCACAATTCTAGGGTTCGACCACCCCAACAAAACCTGAAGGCGTTTTCTTTAGTCGCTGATGGTTTAGAAGCTCCTGTTCCAGGAAATAATGTATTATACCGGTATGGAATATTGTGAAATCAATATTTGAGAGTAAAAGCTTTGATTCGATTTTCCTTTTCAGCGAGATAAACGGCGATTATTTTTCTTTCTGCCAATCCATGTTCTCCCACCATTTGTATATCGCCTGAATGACAAAGTATTTAGTATTCAACTGAAAACGCTAAAAATCCCACTATTTCATAAGAGAGGTCACCTGGCTTTTGGTAAGTTGCATTTCCCCATATAGGTATCGGGTAACTCCCCTGGCCCGGCCGTTAGGCACGCTTGCAGGTCATTGTTGAAAATAATTTGTAAAGAGTTATCAAACTCAATCCAGATTGTTTAGGGTTAAATAAGGGTTACATGGCATTATTTCATTTTAGGGAGCCAGTTGGAAAATTTATCTCTCTTAAACGGTTAATATTACGCATGTTAGCTTTTAGTACGGCGTTGCATTGCTACGGTTCTTAAGATGATGGCGTACTTATCAGCAAAATATAGAGAAGACGACGGAATTGATTCCTTGCTCACTATCCCACTGTTTCATACCTGTATGCAAATCCTTTGTACACATGGACAATGTGTTTACCTTATCAGAGGATTAGAGAAACGTGATTGATTAGTCACAAGAGTGAGCCGCTACTTTGAGGAGGTAGTTCGCGTCGACTTGTATTTGCTTTGACTTCGTTTGCACCTCGAAGAACAAACAAAGAAAACACTTTGGGCAAATGCGAAGAGCACCTCTCATGCCTTTTGTAAAGAGCTTAGATTTGATATAATCTTTCGATAATCTTTTTATCAGAGGCGTGTTATATTCCCACAAAGCTCCGTTGTTTAATATTGTCACACAGAGGTCCGATCTAAATAGAAAATTCTCGCGTGATTTGCCGAGCAAGCGTGGAATAGTTGCTTAAACTTTATTTTGAGCCTTTAGACTGGCTTTATTGTTTCCGTCCTAAATGATTAAATTCACCTGTTCTTTTCGGCACCTTAGTGGTAATTTCCAAATCCCGACGTGCTGGGAAAAAGTTTTTAAATAAAACACACACCTGTGAACGTAAACGCTTCCACACGAACAGGCCAGCGGTGATCATTTTAGATAGGTTTATCAAAAGCATTTGATTCACGGCTTCAATTGAAATATGTGAACACATTCTAACGCATCAAGTCAGCACACAAAAGACCAAATGAGCCAGGTGTATTGCTAAGTTCCCTATAGATAAACCCTTCCTTGCATAGCAAACAGATCAAAAGACAACATGTGCACAGCGTTATTATTCGCTTATAATCTCCTGCGTTGTGATAGGATGTGTCTTATGAAAACAACACAAATAACCTCTCGTGTACCGGCATGTTTACATCTATCAATGATAGTTTAACCCAATACATTACATGAAAGTTAAAACTAAATCAACCGTAGATGCGCGAAGCGCAGGTGTGCTCAATTGGCATTCAATACGTGCGTTTGGTGAGGACCAAACGTCATAGCATGGAAAATGTATGACGTTTGGTGCTAGTGAAAGTGTGGCAATGTTTTTCTTAGTGCCACGAGAGCTACTACGTCCACGATAAGACAATTCATTAGAATTGTAACCATAGTAACGGCAATGACCATAACAACTAAATCAGCAATGTCAATGACAATGATAATGACAATGATAAAGAAAACAGATGAAAATATCATATCACCCTTTGTAACTGCCGAGACCTGGCGATAGAAAATAGACCTAAAAAGTACATGTAATGCACACGCGTTAGAATAAGGAACATGGACACACAACACAGTGTTTTTGACAAAGTTGCAGTTGACTTAATTTACTGAATGAAAGCATCAAACGTATCGAAGAAAATCGCTTGTAAAAGATTTTCCTACTTCAGTCTGTGTCCACCATTACAAATTCAAGATATAAACAAGATGTTTGCTGACCGACCCATCTCAGAGGAATACGAGTAGGGTTGACTGGAAGCAGAAATATGCAAATAGTGACCAACGTTATTTAGCACACGTTTGGAATCTGATGTTCAAAATGTTGCGCTACGCGTTGGTCCGTGCAACCTGGTAGAAACTTTATGCCCAAGTTTCAGTTAGTTTGGACATTTGAATCTTATTCAAGGGTTTGCTCTAAGCCTAAATTCATACACTAAAGCAAGCATTAACATTCACCTGCATTAAATGTACAGACTGGGCAATGGAAGCTGAATGGAAAACACGATTGACGAAACACATTTAATGGGTTTTTTTTAACAGTGACCAAAGCCCCCATCTTTCCGATGATACCTACAGAAAAGAAACTCTACGCGAAGTGCTACGAAGAAGCGTGTCGCCGACTTCGAATACCTCCGGTTTCCGTCATCACCCGAAGTCTCTCCGATCCCTTGCTGGAACTGAGGCGTTACTGTTTAGGAGAAAAAGGAGTACGATCGCTAGCTGTGGCTTTAGTGGTGAGTTTAGTTGATAAACAAAATGGATGCTTAAATAACTACCCTGAGAGAAACATTTTAGAAAATAGAAAATTCCTTCAATGGAACATATAAGGAACATTTTTCAAATGATAGGCTTTTTGTATTTGTATTCGACTATTTACTTTTCTCCGGTTTTTCGTAATTCAACAGCGCGGTCAGAATTGCTGGTTTACCGTCTGAAATGAAGCAATAGGATTGTAAATTAAATGTTTTAAAATTTGGTTTGAAATTCTTGTTTATTTACATTAGTACAAAAAGATAACCTTTCTAAAGAGCATCGCTACGGAATAACCTTCGAATGAACTGATGTGTGTTAGCTAAAATATATTGAGATGAATATATTTAGTGTGGGTGGATTAATGACTTGCCAGGAAATGCATAGTTTGTTATTCATCTGTATTTATTATTTCAAATGGGACTAATGAAAGCTTGAAAATAACAGGTTTGGCAACTTATGACCATCTTTATGCCTTAAGAATTTGGGCCAGGGAAATCCCAGTTAAAATTTATTCATGTTTTCGCGCGTGTGCGCTTGGTAGAAAGTCATTAACATTACTGGATCCTTTTCGTTTTCAAGATATTAATTTTCTGCATTAATTTCAGAACAATAGACACGTCATGTCGCTGGACTTGACAGACAACTGGATGCAACCTCAAGGTGCCCGCTGGATAGCTGACATGTTGAAGGCTAACAGTTACATGACTCACTTGGTAAGTGACTGTCGTCTGCTCATCAGTGACTGTCGTCTGCTCATCAGTGACTGTCGTCTGCTCATCAGTGACTGTCGTCTGCTCATTTGGTGCACCAATAGAAAATATTTAAAGACCCAGTATTTGCAATTGTTTATGCACTTCAAAGCGACTTCTCGAATAAGATCAAGATATATGCCAATTTCAGCTTGAGTTAGAAATCGGCCAAATGCTAATCACTTTTGTGACCTGTAAGTGAAACTTACCGTCTCATGAGACGTCATTTCTTGGTACATTTTCTATCGGTTTGCAACAACAATTGCTTTTACACACGATGTCATTCAGTTACAGAACACGTATATCACCTCTATAGACTTTGCAGCCAATGTCCTCAACGACTGACACGACCGATTCTTTTCTAGAACTTATCCGAGAACGGGATAGGGTCTTCCGGTGCCGAAGCTATATGTGGAGCAGTATCTACGTCATCGACAATCAATCGCCTGAACTTGTCACGTAAGTCAGAGTGATACCAGTATATAGAATCATAGCTAAATGTGAAAGTACAGCAAAATCGCACGATCACACACATTATCTAAAAGAAAATTCGTGTATCAATGGCGGATTTAGGGGTGCAAGGGGTCCATAGCCCCCTAAAATTCTTCCAGATTCCATTTGGAAGTTCGGGGATGCGAATGTCTGACGGGCAGAATCCTAGCTAATGCTCTTCCCTGCCTCCCCCTACTCCAAGTCCTGAATCCGCCCCTGAGTATACTTTAATAAATATAGTTAGTCATGGTGCGTTTATTGATAGGCATGTCCTGATGTCATTTCAGATAACGGTCTTCGCGACACGGATTCCAAGTTTATTAGGTCTATGTTACTGGTAAGCGATGTTCCTTTGTGGTACTACAATATATATATGCATAATTTTGCACACGCCCCGGTGTGTGAATTCTTCCGACTGTTTATTTCCACCAAATAAGCTAAATTGTGCATATCTGCAACGACAACGGATTTTGCGAGTCTGATCAATGGCCCGTTTCATGGATAGTGATTTAAGAACTTAACTCTTACCTTCCAGATACGATGACTATTGTTTAAAGTAAATATATAGTTCCTCTACAAAAGTTCACGGTCTTTAAAATTTACCCTTGCATTTTAGAGTTAGTTACTCAGATAATTCTATAATGAATTATTTCTTAACTGATGTGCTTACGATTACACGGAAAACATGATAAGTGGTGGTTTAAGTCAAAATTTTCTGACTAAAAGTTTTCAGTTACCTTTCATAAACGAGACTTTAAATCACGAAATTCTGATTTAAGACAAGGGTATCTTGTTTAAACCACGCACATGTTAGCAAAAAATTTATTTACAAACGGCCCAACTTCATTTGGGGCTGACCAAGATGAAATGCATGGGAGGATTAGAAACGACCACCCCCCCGAAGATTTGTTTTAGGTTAGTCTAGATGTCTATTTAACGGTGGACTATTTGGTATAAACGTCATTTTTTGTTTTAGCCATTCTCGTTTTGCGCGTTCTTTTTATAACGTTGTCCTGAAGCTCTGTTATTGGTTCTTTCTCTTCCGGCGCCCGGTGGTCACGAGGTGGCGTACGTAACTATTTACAAACTCATTTGGAAAAACAAAAACAATTATTTTCAAGTAAACCATTCTCTTATGTAGCCGCGTTTTTCTCAGCGGTTGACAAGGTTCTATATCATTCTTTTTCATTTCGCACACTCCTCTAATTATGTTGTTTGGTACGAGTTTGTAGAATGGTTACTGTAAACGGAAAACCTGCTTAAAGTAAGATGTAAATGCTGAAGATTTTAATGGTTTCTACGACTGTTGTTGCTGTTTCAGGTTAACAAGTCCCTGAGGTCATTAGATGTCAGCCACAACGAGTTTAGAGAAGTTGGAGGCATCATCATAGGAAACGCACTAAGTAATCATTATATTATATATACACGAACAATACATAATCGACGTAATATAAATTTTGAAAAGAAGGACTCGTATTGTGTTTCTTCATGGTCGATAACTTTGAATGATTTCGACTAAGGCTCGTCAATGCTGCCATTGATAGTATGGTAACATCTTTTTCAATACCCTGTGATTTTTTATTGAATTTTCATCATTTTAGAATGCAACAGCACACTGATAGAATTACGCTTAGCCTGGAACCATCTTCGTGGAAAGGGTTCTGTCGGGCTTTGCCTTGGGCTGAGTGAAAATTATGGACTGAGGACTCTAGATGTCGCTTGGAATGGTTTTGGCGTAGAAGGGGCAAAATCGCTGGCGAAGATGCTCCGTGTAAACAGAACTTTAAAGGATCTAGACGTAACGTGCAATAGACTCAATACTGACGCAATAAAACACTTCCTCAAGGGTTTGATGAAGAACGAGAGTTTGCTATCGTTAAAGGTACGTTTTACTGCAACGCTCGGCTCCTGGTTTAACGCTGAAGATTGTTTTGAATGAAAGTTTTATGCCAGCGTAGACATTTTGCGCAGAGATCGAGTACTTTAAAAGAACCAAACGATTAGATCGTGCTGAGACGCTAACGAAATATCACAAAAACTTGATGACAGTTCGCACTGATACCTAAAATATAAAACCATTTTAGAGTCACGTTTGTAAAAATTACACCGATTACTTAAGGCTGCAACGAGCAAGCCTGCTGCCAAAAGAACTTATTTTAGCGTAGGCAACATAACCGTTATAAAACTGTAGCCAAAGTTTTTCTTAATCAGGTTTGACATATTACTTGGCTTGAGATGACCCGACATCTCATGATGACCCGACATCTCATGATGACTCGAGTCCTCAGGGCTTTATAAGATAGCTTAACCCGTGGGATTGTAATTGTCAAGCCGACCATGGCCTGGAGCAGTAACTAAATGTCATCCCTTCCCTTCCAAGCAAAGAAATGTCAAATTTGAATAAGGAACAGTTATTTTTGAAGTAAAGTATCTAATTTGCAATGTAACCTTTGCCGATTGCCACCATCTTTTGATGCGAAATTTTCCTCGTTTTATATTTGTTTTCTATCCACATTGATAAAGAAACAGTCGCATTTCAACATGGAGCAGTCATTTTCGAGAACACGCGAAGGAAATAAAATGAAATATTTCGAAATCATATGAGTGATATTCCAGGAAATCTTTTGCAGTTGGCAAGAAATTCCTTCCCAACAAAAGTGGCTACAGCAGTGCTGACCTCCATTGTCGAGTCTCCAAATCTACCTCTAACCGAGTTGGACATGCATGTAAGTTGGTAGTCATTGTTCAGACAACAGGTGCGGTTGCATTCACCCGTGTGCTCCCG
Organism: Phoronis australis; assembly: GCA_002633005.1. Taxonomy (NCBI): domain Eukaryota; kingdom Metazoa; phylum Phoronida; family Phoronidae; genus Phoronis; species Phoronis australis. Next base: position 8,667 of record NMRA01000999.1, on the reverse strand, counting down.
ATGAGTGCCTAGACGCGCTGTTGGCTGCATGGAGTCTCACAACAGACGGAAGTATAGAGAGCATCCTTCGGTTACAACATTATTCCTACAAAGTCTTGAGAGGCATAGGGTATGGTCTTCCTTTTGGATCCGTGATTTGTGAAACTTTGAATGCCACTATTTCAATGCAAGCGTTCTTCGTCGAAATAAATTAAGATTTTTCATAGACCACGCGATTATTTCCTAGAATCACTCACGCCAAGTCTTGCCTGACCGTTTCAGCGCGTGCGTTATCTTATACATGTAGTTTTCCTGTGTGCGAACCATCTCTCGACAACATCGTTTCGTTCCAGGACGTTGTTGTCGACGAGGAATTCGTCAGTCTGCTGAATGAGGTCTGTCGGTCCTACCGTCCATTGCGAGTAGTCCACGGGCCAGTGATGCGAGTTAACAAGGGTGCCAAGAAAGGAGAGGGTAACCCCATGTCCACGAACCCGCTGGGTGTGTTCTTTGAACACATGAACAAGAAAGGATTGCGAATACAGGATCTCTACAAACGCTACGATACGGGTAATAGGGAGAAGTTTGTCATAACTCCTCAACAGTTCAAAGACGGAATTATGGTAAGCGCAACGGCATCGAGATACATTGTAACAAATGAACCCGTTCAATGATTGTATAATTTCAATTCCTAATTTTTTTAAAGAAACAGCCAATTATATATCTTCTAGGATTTTCATAGATTTCGACTTCGACAAAGTTATGCTGGTGTGTTCAGATGCACTTGCTTCAGCTTGTTCTCCTTTAAATGTGATGTCATCGTTAAAAATGTTTTATATTCTACTTTTATTTCAGAGCATCCAGATTCCTTTAAATGGTGGTGCTATGGAGCAAATAATTGAAAAGATAAAGAACAGGCGGGGCAATCCAGACCTTGTGTACGTAAATACTCCACAAGTTCATCCGGGTCTTTCAGATGCATGGTGATTGTGTCCACCTGTAGCTAATCTTACTAGAGTATTTTTATGCAAATGGTTCATTGGAAGTCTCAAATAGCCTCATTTTTGTTGATCGTCCAGCGCGGAAACTATAATAAAGATAACGACACGCTTTTATCGGTAACCGGTTGATGGGCGCCCAAGATACGATATACATGCGACTTGTATTGTTATATTCATCAAAGACGTAACAAAGCAGAGCAATGGTAGTGTCCCATAGGTGATAACCATGCGACACGCATGGTGTCAAGGCAAGGTAGACAAAATCTTGCGACCTCCATACGACGTCATATGGTAAGGGATAGTTTGCCATCATGAAAATATTACGAACAAATATGGTAACGACCAAAACTTTCGATGTACGGTTGCCATGAACAAGACACCGTGGACGTAGGCCTATTGTGGTCTTATAACCTTTGACACAATTGAAAATATCGCAATGCTTGACTTTTCAGTGAAACCGGCTACATACCAGGAGTCAGCTAGGTTAAGACAAATAATAAAGGTTGTCTGTAAACATGGAAAGCCAAGACCCAGTGTCAAAAACCAGTAATTGATTCTCGGTTTAGTCCCTTTGCTACACCAGATGTCGCCCCATGCACGTGTATGCGGAACAGCACTTGGTTGTATATCTCATTTTATTTTTCGAAATGGGAAAGAGTAGAGAACAATTGTAGCAAAGCTTCAGGAAAACACAAAAGGTGCAAATATTTGCTAAATAACATATGTTGGCCGTGTTTGCTGCACCTAGTAAGTACACTTACTCGGTAAGTACACTTACTCGGTAAGTACACTTACTCGGGCCACCAACCGAATATTGAATTTTGCACGGAACCGTGACACACCACGGCCGTATCAAGTGGTATGTGCTTTAAATCCCAGCCACCTTTTTCAAAGACCTGTGTCGTTTCAGAAAACTAATGGAGGAAGAAAAGAAATATCGCAAGAAGCATCTCAAGGACAGAATGAGGAAAAGTCAGCAAAGGACTTTAAAGCACAACTTTAATGACAGTTGACGTCTAACCGCTTTATGCGAAGCTCAACTTTTGATTTAACCGCCTTCCCCTAAAGTCCCAAAGGATGAGAAGTCACGTGCATTGCACGACCTACAAGTAATTTGCCGTAATCAACATCAGCAGAATATTAAAGGAATGTTGTGGAGTTATTTAAAGTCTTGGTTGCTTAGTTACAAGACCTGTTGGCGTGCGATGGGCGCTTGCTCACAGAGGGGCCTTGGGCCTGTTGTCACTGTAAAATTGTGACATGGTCGTAGACAGACGTTAACGTTTGAACAAGGCCATCGCTTTTGTTTTCTTGCTTAAAATAAGCATGGCAATAATTGCACCCGGCCAGACGTTATCCACGGAGACATGTTCGCAAAGGTTCCTCCGTAATTAGGCATCGAGTAGACCGATCGACAGCTGGCCTGCCACGTAACGGCAAGAATGACTCAAATTTCAGATCAAGAAGTTCTAGGGAAAATGTTTCTGAAACTGGAAATGGGTGGAACGTGCATAAGGAAGAGGAAGGAACAAAATCTACATGTAAACAGACGCAGATTTGGAGGGGCCTTTTGTAGCCTACGGATCCCACTCTGCTGCNCCAGGGCCCGGTCTCTAATCTTTGTACTCGAAACGAACTCGAAACTATTTTTGGCAATTTCTCTGCTCCTTTTGTGCGAACTTAAGATAATTGGGTATCAGACTGTGCTCGAATACATTATAGTTTATGCATAGGAGTTTCTAGTTCAAGTTTGCCCTTGAAGACCCTTACATTCGTGCTACAAACTCGAGTAAAAACTCGAAATTTCGAGTTCAAACTCGACCTTATTGCTTTAACATTGGGTTTACAAACTGTGAACTAAGGGCAATAAATCATCTACGAAAGTTATTGTGTACTCGAGCATAGAATAATAGACACTTATCTTGAGTTCGCCCAAAAGTAGAGTAGAAAATGCCAAACCTAATTTCGAGTTCCATTTCGAGTAAAAAGATTGGAGACCGGGCCCAGGATAATAGGCGAGACATATAGCAGAGTCTATTTGGAGACATGCGCAGTTGACCACTGTTTCTCCCAGTATGTACACGTGTCAATGCGAGAAGCTCCACGCCCGGTTCCTCAGATGGCACTTATGGTTATTTATAAGGACCGTTCTAACTACCTCGGTACTATTTGTACGTAAATAACTGTGATAAAGAGACACATTGGAACAAATACATTATATGCAGGCAGTAAAGTATTGTCGGCAAAATTATATGCAACTATCGATGTCATTTTTGTCACAACACGTTAATTATAAGGAAACGCTGATTTTCACTATTTTGTCTAAGTTCACATGTACTACGCATATAAACAACGTCAGACGTTTTGTTTTCAATTAGTAGTAAGAATCATACAACATGCTCAAATCAAGAGTCACATACATAGAAAAGGAATAATACTTTAGGCAATGAAACTACATAATCACTGCTATACGTAGGGGGTCACGGTATTTTCTGAGAAAAGACCTGCGCAGCCCTCTGTTGGCTACAAATAACAAGTATCATGCATATCTCAAGACGCCCACTTGTGCACCATCAATCACGCCTTTCTAGCGAGAACGCACATATTTTCGAACCAGGAGTCATTTTCTTATGAGCACACGTTTGTTTTGCAAAACACGAGCACGGCACCGTCCTCACGAGCATTCGTTCTTCTTGGAGAGGAAAGCTGGTTGTAAGAAACAAATTGTGGCTAGTGAGGAAAGTTTTCGAAAGACAAGGTTAGTATATGTATAAGAGTAGAAAGAGACGAGGTCGGGTTACCACACAGTTCGCCACCACGCATGCGCAATGATCAGTTAGGGTGGATTACGATCGAAATAAATCACATACAAATTTCCGTCTTTTAACTGTATTCGGGAAATGGGATGCAGGTTTAAAAGTCAAGCAGATAACCGCGATATTTAATGAACTAGTCGCACGTCCATGAGCTTCGGAAATTGCGAGAGAGTATTTAGAAAGAGTTGGCACGTATACATTTGGCCGGCTCAGATGAGCTGGTGATCTGTCTCGGTTCTACGTTAGGAAAAGCCGTGCACACACAAAATTTAGCCAGTGCAGATAAAAAAAATTACTGGACATTCTAGAGCAAAGAGATAAGGGCTATGTGTGCTTATTCAGTAAGCCACGTATCTTAGTCATGCAACGTCGGATTCGGAATTCTAATGTGCAGTTGCCTGCCTACCTAAACCATTTTCGTGACAGTAAAAAAATTTTTTTTTTTAATTAACACTACTTGCCATCACACAGTTAGCCTCAAATTGCTCCTAATGAGCAGGAAGTTAAAAAAACAAAAATTGGACTAGTATTCCAGCATGAACAACGTACTGATATAACGGATGTATTATCCTGTTTGACTACGTAGGCTACCTGAGGATATTAATCTTGCCTAATATCGCACGTGCTGCACTCTGGCTGAGGATTAGAGATATTTTGCACCCACATTTACATGCGGGTATCAATCTCGTCTTTGTCTGGATTCTTCAATGGTCTCTAACCACCTATCTAGGACATTAAACCACTTGCAATATTTGGCCGATATTTTATCAAGGAGTTTAGTGCCACATAGTGTGCCTACTGAATACATGTAGCAATAGTTTAAACATTTGCCAGTACCCAGGGTAAAAGTACATGTATGTACGTATTTTTATTTGTATTCATTTATTATAGTAACAAGTGCAATGAATTCAAACAGTTATATATCACATTCGTAAGAAAAATATGTAGCCAGCCTAGTTCGGGACTTATTAGCCACTTTAACCACACAACTCAGATGTAGGCCTCCCATAAATGCGTCGGTTTCTAAGTTCAAAAGCAGACTTGATTATATTTGGCGAATTGCCTAGTGTTATATTGAAACAGAAGTTTTAACGCATTTAATCTTCTGAAATCTGCAAATTTGGGACGTGAAGTGAAACATTATGAAATATAATAGACCTCCGTGAATTATAAAGAGAACAATCAAACACAAAATGTAGCTCATCCTCCAATGTCACACCACAAGGAAAGTAATTCACTTACAGGAGTTTTTACATAACTACCAGTTTCCAAGTGCAATGCATAGGCGAATTTGGGGGGGGGGGCGGAAGCGTCCGCCCCCCTCCCCCCCCCCCATGGCTGCGCAAGCAAAATGAAACAACAGCAACAGCGTAGAGCGTGAGGAAATACTGAGTTCAGTCACTAACTAGGACCGGTAGCAGATGAGAAGGGGACTGAAACCCCAGATAGTAGGTAGAGTCCGGTCCCTGTTTTTTTTTTTTTTTTTTTAGCGCAACGACAGACTTTGCGAAAAGAAGGTCCACACGGCCCCGTAAATTTCGGGCCGCCTGTGCACATACAGTCGCGCTTTGC
>NMRA01000998.1:38067-71344 GCA_002633005.1 Phoronis australis | reverse complement strand
ATAACGGGAGTATTTGTTCGAGTTGGAAGGAATTAAACACTTCGACAACCTCCTCAGGTATTCCTCTATGCGCAAAAGGTATTTATAACAACGTGACTTTGATGGTTTAGTCGGTGCGAGGCATAATTCGCCAAAAAGCTTCCGGCGTACAGAGCGCCTATAGCCTCTGTATCGCCTCTGGACTCTGGAGTCTGGTTCGGGCCAACAGAGGCGATGGTCATTGCCTCTAAGAACGTCTGTGGTAGTAAATCATGTTTTGTATACTCTTACAGACACTGGCATGGCATGCAAAGTGAACAAATATGAAACTTACCAGAAATCTGAAGTTCACTGTGAAAATCCTTCACTATTCTGTTACACACGTTGGTTTCAAACTCTAAACAACTCAAGTGTTCTTCAACGGAAATTTCAAAATGGCGGTTTTTTCATGAAGGTCATCTGGTGGAAAGTTTTCTTTAAAAAATAAAATTACACTGTAATACAGCTGCCGGTAATTAATTTTTATGAAAATTGAAAAGTTTTACTGTCACACATCTGATTTAAAAAAAAAATTAAAAGTTTTATCCTTCCTGTGGGCAAGCCTCTAACTGCCCTCTTGTGTTCAAGTCTGTGTTTACCGGTCCAATACCGGCGAGCCGCTAAGGGAAAGTTGACTGGGTTAGTGTCGTGGGGACGGTACTGGGCCATTCGTGGCCCAGAAACGTAAACGGGTATACGGTACAAGCGTTATCAAGCAACAGAAATCCACTACTGGGCCAATACTGTCATGTTTACTGGGTACTGGCCTGTTCTTCTTTGGCGGACGCAGCCCCACTTTTTGAAGTTATCAATTCTACCTCCCCGTAAAACCGTCAAAATGTGCCACTTTGGCCCACGGCCAAATTGACAAATCAACCACATGCCATTGATAGTCCACTAACTTAGCTGTCCAACTTTTTATACACAGGAAAAACAGGATCATGTGTTTTGACGGCACCCACAATTCATTCTCGTTCGACTGACACACTAAACGTCCGTTGGGCGCTTCTCAGAGTTACGACACCGGTAATCTTCCGGTCGCTACTGGGCCAGCAACGTTTTTCATGGCTGCCGCAGGTTTTCACTGGCAGACCCTGATGTCCGGGTGCTTTACCGTATGTTTGGTTTTCAATCCAGTTGTTCCCCCATGGAAGTTTCGTCCTCGAATGTGTTCCAAATTAGATTGTCTCTTTTTTAAGAATATTGCTATCTTTCAGAATCCATTTCATCTGACGCAAAATGCCTAATTTACGGTGACACACACACACATGCATTAGTATTACTTAGTGAAGAAATGAGTTTATTGCTTAATTTCGAAGTCCTTAACTGCTAAAATTGTAATAAACAACCAAGTATTGTTTCAAAGGCACGTTTGCCACGTACGGGAGTTGGTATTCCGTTCCTATTGTTATATGCTTACAGTCTAGACTATTTCGACGAAAATACTAGAATAGTATCATTCCAAGATCATAGCTAAAATCCAAGACTTTAAAATTCAGTTCTGTTCGTAACTGCACGGTTTCAAAAGCGCGAGTTGTTTAGACCCGGCAGACAAAAATACATGGGAAAACACTATGCCCTTCTTGTTTACAATGTTTATAGGTATGTAGGACTCTAGATAAACGTTCAAATTTGCTTTACTTCGCAACATCATATCTCTGAAATGACTGATCGGATTCGTATGAAGCTTCGTTGCTAAATGAATTGTTCTCACTGTTAAGAATTATTTTAAAAAAATTACACGTTTTCAAGATCGAGGGGCTATTGAAAATCAGACTCACGATTTTCATAAAAATATAAGGTGTTGCAAAAAACGAAAACGAAGTGATATTAAGGCAAACTTCAACAGCGCTTATGAGATCTCATCTTACTTGACAGTTTTATCAAATGAAATTTGATCATGCTTTTGATACCTGATCAAGTTTCGTCCACTTTACTCTTAAGTGTCAGTTTACTGCAGTGCACCTCACAATTTGATGTCTTTCATTTGCTATACTGTACTTTCATAGCCAGATGTATTATTCCAAGAATCACTAACAAGTAGTTTCATTAGCGATCGATAAAGCAACAAACTAATAATAACACGTGGATACTCCAGTGTGCTTTTTGGTTATGGGAAAGCGCTTGTCCCAACTGATGAAGTAAAGAAATATTTTTTCAGCCTTCATTCTGTATTTTGTCCTTTCCTGGAGTCCCATTTTCGGCATTGGGAAGTAAACCGGGACATGAATGATGACGGCTTTTTCGGAAAAATCATGATAGCCTAAAGGGGATTTTCGCGGGACACCACTAATACAGTACAAGGCCTATATTTTGGCCTACCTCAGAGAGGTCATAAATGTTCAATTGTTACGAGCCCATCTATTCGTTACAATAGCTTGCCAAATGCGAGTGTCGGTACTGACTCAGGAAATGACAACAGTCAACCTTCGATTTTTTCGAAAATGCTTTATTCTCTTACTGTGTAAAATTAAAGAATTACCAGTCATTGTTAAACGAACTGTTGCATTGGGAGTGATTTTGGACGACTTTAATTGTTATCAATTACGCAGCAAACCTATCATGAATCATTGCTAGTTTCTTATATCTTGTATGTTTTGAATGTGGGTTGATCCTGCAGGTATGCTAAGTTCAATGTATCAGTTTACTCCATTGTGTAATATGTTTGTATATCGTAAATTGATTGAGGATGTACCTGATAACATACAACATATAGAATAAAGGGGTTTCCACTTTAAAAACTTGAGGCTGAGATAATAATGCGTCCAAGGTCATCACAGATCCAGGAGTAGAAAATGACTCGGGGGGCATAATGACTTCAAACTATGTCCATTTTACTGTCCAATCAATTGCATCTGTCACCTTGCTTTGTTGCAAGGTTATTAAAATCAGGAGGCTATCAAGAATAGTTATAACATTCTATTTCATCCTATGATAAGTGTATATGGACTGTCACATTGCATTCTCTTCACATAAAACTGCATCAATGCTTACAAATGCCAGTTCACATTTTCACTCAGCATTCCAATGACTGCCAACAACTACTTAACGACAAGGCATGCCTATATTCTGGAGCAGATCAGCACTGCTGAAATTTTATAGAACAATAACTGCCTTCAATCAGTAAAATGCATGAAGCCTTTATATGTATGCTCACGAGTGAGTCTGAACTGCTGAAAATTCCCAGTTCAAAGTAAATGCAACCACTGATGTTCCAAGAGTCACTCAACACAATTTAACATTCTCAATGACAGTACACAAGCAGTAAGTCACAGAGAATGATCCATGTTGAAATCAGCAGTGTTCAGAATTCCCAGTTCAGTCACTGTTGACAATTGGCAAATCGCTGGAACTCAATGCATACTCCTGAGATGGCTAACACAGGTGCAGATCCTTTATTCAGCGCTGGTTGTGACTACTTTTAAAGTAGAAATCCATGCCTCGTTGCTGAGGCACATTCTTCTTGCCCGATGCCTGCAAAGAGATGATCAGCTTTCAATTAAACAAAAGGACATTTCACCCTGTTGTAGTTTTGAACACATATTAAGACACAACTATGAACAAACATCAAATAATATATCACTTAACCCTTCAAAAACAAAATTTTTGACCACCTTTAGTTGGATCACAAGCAAGCCTGAAAACAACAGATTGGTTTAGTGAATTAACTTGATGTTACTAGCATACTTAAAGTGATTGAAAGTACACAGTTAGTATAAGTTGATCGAAGTGTACAAAAGAATCTTTCTTTTCAGAGATGACAGCCTTACTTGTCGTTTTCTTTGAGTGAATTTGCCCCATTCAGGAGCAACCACTAAAGGTTTTGGATATGTTTCCCCAAGTTCAACGCCACATCTTCTGAGCTGAGCAGCAGTGAGGCACCATGGGGTGTGCACACTAGCGCCATCTATTTGTGACAGTTCTGGTATCCACAGTTTAACATACTCCCCCTGTTGTAAAGAACAAGCCCAACTGCTTTACATTTAAGAATAACAAAATGAATACACAAGAGTTAACAGTTGACCGCATAGTGCAAAGATTACTTAGGGTCGGGAAAATGGGTAACCTTTAAGTTAAGTGTGATAGACTAAATCAGCATGTGGTCTGGTGGCCATTTACAGAACCAGAGGGCATCAGGCAAAGATTCAACAATGTGCACCCAATGAGCGCTTATGGTCAGGGAGCTTTAAACAGGACATAAAAAATGCGCCTGTCATAAATGTATGAACTCTGCACAAGTGATGATAGTTCATTGCTCGTTCACCACAGGTGTTCCCCTTCTTGTTTATTAACTGAACTAATCATGTCACCCAACTGTGAAACAACAACAATTCATAAGTCAGATTTTAACAATTAATTAATTGTACCAGACCACGAAAAGTGAGACATAAGGCTACACAAGGGTGTAGCTAACATTATGCAATTATGCAAGAACAAAAACTAACAGGAATAACAAACTTGGGAACATAATTACCAAATACTGAAGAAGGCACTCACATTGGTATCGTAATCCATTGCCTGCTTGATCATGTTGAACTTCCGGTTTTCTCTTGGATCGTTGCCAAGGCCGGCTGTATATAGCCAGTTTCCATAGTTACTGCAGACATCATGGTCAATCTGACAAATGAAGTTTGACTTAACAGAAAATACATAACAGATAAGTGACCTAAAATAGAAGCAAGCGAAACTGTCAATGGCCTGTCTCTCTAGGGTTTTAGCAGTATATGTAGAAGTCTGAAGTCAATTACTTGGGAGGGTACTTGATGGACTACAATGATCCGGAAAAAATCATATTGCTAGTAATAAAGACTCAATAGTCATTGTGTATTGTTCACATATCAAGTAACGTTAGATTCTTTAACAATATCATAACTATTGTTATAATGAGACAGTTCTCCACGTCGTTGTATAAGATATGGGTCAACTTACCAGAAGAGATTCAAACCACTCAGCACCAAGTCTCCAGTCTAGCTTCAAATCTTTGGTTAAAAAACTGGCAACATTCTAAAAAATAAGAAAAGCAACTTATCAACCAACAAAAAGCACGCTGGTCAAGCTAACAATAAAATTTCAATTATTATTTATTCTTATTAATTTTTAACTTGAGCTTAATTCGTAATTTAGGAAACTTCAAGTGTTCATTTACAACATGTTGGTATTAAAGACTAATAGTAATTTTGGTATGGTATGGTTAAAATGGGATGAAAAATTTGTCATAAAAATGTGTGCTTTGGGAGCAATACAATAGATAAAGACATTATTCTGACATTATCATAATTGTAAATTGGAACGGTACATAGCAACTACGGTCCAAGCTTAGATTTAACTTTTAAATTTTCTGACAAAGCGGTAAAACTAACTTAAGTCATAATTATACATCTTATGAAAGCTCCAAATTCAATTCACCAATAAACTGGAAGGGGGTTCTCACATCTAGGTCATCTTCCACTTGTGACATATCAAAACCTACATAGTCTCAGAACGCATTATATAAATTTACTGTCATCACTATAACGTCTTCATGTACCTGTCTCCCTCTGTACAACGTCTTCACGTACCTGTCTCCCTCTGTTGCTCATAAACCCTGTGGCCAATAATTCTCTCATGTTAGCATCAACAAATGGAACACCAGTCTTTCCCTCTTGCCAACCTTTGAACTTTTCTTCACTTTGGACCCAAGTGACATTCTTGCCATTTATACCTGGGTGCAGTAAATAAACAAGTGACACTCTACAAGAACTAAGTAAACAAGCATATTTTTCTTAGGTCCAGTATTGTCATAATTTTGCAAAGCGTTAAAATCGGGATCTGCAAGCATAAACCAAAAACAAGAGGAAAACAGCAAAATTTGGTGCAGAAATAATCAATAGGTTTTTATCTTAAATGACTTATTCTTATTAAAATGATACAGAGCTTCAGAAGTTGTGCCACCTATATTAACATAGGAGGGAATGCCTGAAGGCACCCAAAAAGTGGGGCCCATAATATAGGAGGCCACCCACTTCGGTGATGTTTGGGTGAGAACACTTATATTCTTGGTATAAGAGTACCCACTTTCTGATGTCATCATAANACCGCGGCGTTGCAGACGACGTTCACCTCGAAAAGCGGAAGTTGCTCTTTATGTTCGGAGGAACGTAAAGTGTCAACATTGCCGGGGCATCTGGGATAGCGTGGTGTGATTTTCAATGGCGTCTCGTGTTATTGTTAAGCGCGGCGACAAATGCTACCGCTCTGCAGCCAAAAATGTGTGGGTTGGGAGCAGACGGGCGAGCTAAAAGGACGCAGACGCATGCTACTGATGGTGGTAACGTTCTTTTTTTATTTTTTAGTCCTCCCGATTTTTGTCGGGGAAAGGTTCACATTCACCAGTTCTAGGCTGCTTATCGGGCGATGATTTGGGCCGTAAAAGTTTCAAAGTTTCCGCGTTTTTTGTCATTGGTCATTCCAAGCCCTGCAGAACGCATTGTATAAATGTACTGTCATCACTACAACGTCTTCATGTACCTGTCTCCCTCTGTTGCTCATAAACCCTGTAGCCAATAACTCTCTCATGTTAGCATCAACAAATGGAACACCAGTCTTTCCCTCTTGCCAACCTTTGAACTTTTCTTCACTCTGGACCCATGTGACATTCTTGCCATTTATACCTGGGTGCAGTAAATAAACAAGTGACACTCTACAAGAACAAAGTAAACAAGCATATTCTTAGTATAAGTGTACCCACTTTCTGATGTCATCATAACAATAAGTCATATAAAATAAAAAGCTATTAACAACGAAATCTGCTTCGTTCATTGGAACGCATATTTCATTTTTTACAAAACTCAGATGCTAAAAGGGATTATCTGGTGCAGAGTTCCTTAAAAACGATACAACATTCGTTGTTGCATCAGAGAGGTACTACTGCAGAGTTATGCAAAGAGATTATCTTTGATAGTGATATATTTGGTATCACGTCATTTTTGTTGTTATCAAATAAGTTACAGACAACTAAGAGTTGACTGTCAGAAATCTTCCACACTATGACACTAAAGTAAATGCCATTGCCCAATGAGGAAAATGTAACAGTACTAATTAATAAATAAATGAAGCACTTGAATATGTTAATGAAAATTCATGGAAATTATTTAATACTACCAATGTGTTGGGCATAGCCTCACCTGGATGCAGAACTTAGATGCATCCTTAGTTCCAGACAAGTTTGCCATGTTATCATATTACAATACTATGACCAAAACATCAACAGGTTCTGCAATTTTATCTCAAATACAATTTAAGGCAACTAGAAAAAGAAACAACATAATTTCATTACTGACCACTGGGATAGAACAGTTTGCTTCCATATTTCACCCCAACAAACTTGAAGTAGTCCCTCCACATTAGTTCAAAGATAACCCAGTAGGTGGAGTCATTAGCAGTGACACTCTGCTCATATCGCTTCAGCTCCCAGTAAATCTGTCTAGGTGAAATACATCCCATGGCTAACCTGTGTGTATTTAATTAACATTAAGTGATAATTGACATCACAATTTCAACATTTTCAATGAAATAAACAAAATGGATAATTCCAGATTGTCACAGACAAAAATGCTTTTCAAATTTAGACAATGAAACTGTGCTTGAAAATCAAACAACTGCCAATAAAATTGTACCCATTGCAATCAGAAATAAATGTAATCGATTTTGGGGATTTTATACAATTAACGACAGTCTATCATGAACTTACATTATGTAACATAAGTACATGAGTCTAAAGATTTTTTATTGATTAATAAGAAATCACAGATCTGCATTCCCATCACACAGATTACATTTAATTTACTTACCAGGGTGAAAATTTAGTTGAAAAATTTGCACCAGCGAGCTTGTTTCTGGTAAATTTGTAGGAAGCTACACAGTTTGTATCCCAAAAGTATGTCTTCACTCTTTCCAGAGCCGACGTCTGACCACCAGCATATGGGAATGAGGTTCTTGCATCAGTAGGACAGTCTAGCAAATGCAAGGTGTTAACATTATAGAAATTAAATAAAACTTGACACAGCATGAACTTCATCTTCAGCTCAACATACCTAGGGTCAAAGGTTAATTGAAACATACCTAGGGTCAAAGGTTAATTGAAACATACCTAGGGTCAAAGGTTAATTGAAACATACCTAGGGTCAAAGGTTAATTGAAACATACCTAGGGTCAAAGGTTAATTGAAGGGCATGGAAAGTAAAGACAATCTAAAACAATACTAAAATATTTAGTGTTATGTAGGTCCCTAGAAAATTATTCAATTTTGGCCAACTTTGGAACATCGTATCTCAAAAGTGGCTCTCCAGATTCACATGCAACTTGGAGATATTATGGTTAATGCACTGTTCTCTAAAACAACTTTTAGGAATTGTATTTGAAATGCTACACTTTTGCACGAGGAACTATACAAAACAGGACATATGATTGTGCGAAAAAAATATAAAGTTGCATGAAATGAATGAAATACTCTAAAAAACTGTAACAAAGTTTTTGAGATTTCATGTTGAACAGTTCTATCATATAAAATTTGGTCATGTAATTGATCCGGTTGTTTTGCTATGAATGTAGGCCTACCTTGCTTTTTTGCTTAATTTTACTAAAACATATGAACAAAAGAGCTTGTTACTGGAAGATTGGTATGAAGTCAACAATTTAATTCTATGTAATTTCTGCTTTCAGGAATTATATATACAATAATTATATATACAATAATTATATATACAATAATTATATATACAATAATTATATATACAATAATTTTGTTGAGTGAAATTCTAGTGTTTTGTAAATGTTTGGCTAATTGTACACACTTGTCGATAAGGACACACAATTTTAGATACAGACATAACATTTTACATACGCTTAGCATATGCAATTCTTTCAAAAACTTCACATCAGTTTAAAAACACTACATGATACTACAGGCTTCTGACATTCTTTTTCGTCTTCTGATATATTCTTCCTCACCTCAATGTTCCAATGTAACAAAACAGCAAGTTTGAGGTGTTGGCTTGCATGTTAGGCACACTGACAAAATTTAAAAAATGGAAAGAAATTCTTAATATAATTAAATGACAAGAAACGCAGCATACAACAAGTCACTGTGACATATTAGTCTACATCAACGGCAGTAGTTGTAAACCTCTTATGAATAGGTTATTTACAATATTATCAATGATTTTCAAACAAGGGTGTCCAATCGAACTAGTCCACAATTAGCCCTATGAACTACTGTTCAGAGCAACTGACTGCTGCAAAGGCATGACTGTATCCAGTAGATTTATGACAGCCAGATTAACACAGCATATCTACAGTCAAGAATTAAGCTGCTTCTGACCTTGGGGGTTTGGGATAAAGTTCATAACTGTTACATGATAAATAGTGTTTATACATAATGCGGGCAAATTAATTTTTGTCAGAACATTTTTTCAAGGAACCAACCAACACCCTACCTTGCATGTTGAATGACTCAATACTGGGGATACTGACAAACTGAACACCTTCAGGCGGAGGTTTCAATCGTGGTGGCATGTCTACAAGAGGCCTAATACGACACCGTCCGTCCACTGCTTGACGGAATTGAGTAAATATATCAGGTAACCTGCAAACATGGATGTCAACTGTAACATGACATTAAAATAACAAAACATAATTACGAATAACCATTCACTAGGTTAAACAGAACATAAAATTCAACTTTAGACGGAAATTTAAAATGTTAGAATTCTAAACAATGTAAATGCAAAACTGCTAATAAATACAAAACATAAAATAAATGGCAGGTTAAAATGTGCCAAACAACATCTTCAAAAAATGCTCCTGACATCTGTAAATAATTTAATCCTTCACCTGCAGAGATGTCACAGTCAGACCATCAATTCTGAAGCTGTTGATTTTAGTCATAAGAGAAATCTAAAAAACAAGCCAATCAACTTTACTACTAATTTCACTTATTCAAAAGAGGAACCTACTTTTCACACTGAAATGGCAAGTCTTGCTTGTGGTAAAGAGTTGAGCCCCAGAATTTTTGAGTTTCACAGACTGAGGCGACATTCTGCTCAACATCAGTCTCTTCTTGAGTTACCTACAACAAGGTAGATGCTTTAGGGTGCAGAGAAATTTCACATTTTAGGCTTGGATGGGGGTAACTAGTCAGCATAGTGGCTTAGAATTTTGCGGACACTTGTTACAGTAAATCAAGGGTGTTGCTCACACACAATAGGCTTTTTGAAATTGACATGCAAGGTCAGTGAAAGCGTTTTTTTGCTCTGTGTCATTCAACTGTTTCAGTTGTACAAATAGGCCTTTCCTAGCTCCTAAGCTTTGGTGTTATCAAAACTTCCATAAATGGGAACATTTAACTTCTGTCTTGAATGGCTTAAAGATAACAGTAAATTAACTCTGAAAGAAAGAGGTGGATTCAACAGCAAAGCGTCACGCTTCGCTACAAAGGGATTACTTTACCTCAGTGCCATCAGAGTTATCGCCAGAGGTCACTGCCTGAGTTTGCCAACAGCGGTAGATGGCTTGTTATTAATCGTTAATATTTTGTTCTAATAATTATAATTTTGGCATTTTGTTTCAATTTATCCATGTATTTGCTGAATTTACATTAAAAAATCACTGAGCATGAAGTGAACCCAAAACAAGTTTCTGCCACCCAATACTGCCTTAGTTTGGATCAGCCATTAACTTGACCAATTTTTTCATGTCATTTTCTAGTGCATCGTCATCATCCCAACGTGACAACCGTTGACGTTCCAGTTTCCATTTGAGGAGAGGGAGATGTCCTTGCCATTTTTGATGACAAGTAGAGACAAAAACAGCAAGGCATATGACTACAGGTCAGATTACCGCCTTGCGATAATTTCTTTGAACTATAACTCTGAAGTAGATGGGAACACTAATGATTTACTTTGCGGTTAACCACAGAAAAAAACGAGGTTTCAGTAGTACTGAAGGTAACTACATGGGAAAGGATCTTAACTAGGTAACTAAACACAATTTAAGAAAGGGCTTATTGTTCTGTTTGGTTATCCCCTATGAATTCTGAATAACTAAACCCAGAACGCACAAACCAACACGCCTGGAAATCCCAGGTAATTTTATTCTGATTATTTTTTGTGTGTGCCGTATGATTATGTCTGCTCAAAACCATAAGCACTGGGTTTATAATTAAGAGTTCTTTGTGCCAGTCAAAGACAAAATTGATCCACATTTACTGTATACTTTCACGATTGAAACAGTGCAAAGGGATCGAAGTACCTCTTCCTGGAACACAACTGCCTTGACATTTTGCCCGCCAAGTTCATTGACAATCCGGGGAATCACTTCTTCTGGCTTTCCATATTGCACCAAAAGGTCACTGGAAAATTTAATTTACATTATATGTGGTAAATCAAACACGGGTAACAAAACAAACATATTTTTTAAATTAAGTATTGAAATGCCATTCCCTTACCGACGGTTACACAGTCGGGTAAAATAGCATTAAGCAAAAGGATGAAAGTCAATATTAAAATCCATTAAATATACTCCACGTTTCGAGCAGTATGCTCTTTATCAATGCTACGATACTTTTAACAAATTTTGTAGTCAGCAAAAACCATGGAATTATCCGAAACATGGATTCGGATTAATGCTCAAATGGGAGCACTGTCAAACCAAAGCATAATTCACATACAACAGCAAGATTTTCTAATTTAACTCTGTAAGACCATTACAACAACCAATATCAATTTTACCCATAAACCTAATTATTGTTAACACAACTCCATACCTTCCATGGCCCTGCAGTATTGATTTCAGATCTTTTAAACTTTCCAGTAGAAATTTTAGACGATGGACTCCTGTCTTTGGAAAGCCATGGTGGTAAGTTTGGCCATAATGTCTCGGGTCAAAACAGTAGAGAGGTAGTACCCTGTCACTGTTCTGATGCGCCCACTGTAAAACCTAGAACATAGATCTTGCAGTGTCAGCCAATCATCTACCGATACTAACAACTGCACAGGACCCTCAGGGAACCCCAGGAGTTTATAGACATATACACTGAGGTATAAAAAGGGCACTCAAGTCAAGCAACCATTGTTGAACTGTAAGCCAATGGAAAAGATGAGCTCCACAGAAAAAGTTTGATAATGGGAGTATTTGTTCGAGTTGGAAGGAATCAAACACATCGACAACCTCCTCAGGTGTTCCTCTATGCGCAAAAGGTATTTATAACAACGTGACTTTGATGGTTTAGTCGGTGCGAGGCATAATTCGCCGAAAAGCTTCCGGCGTACAGCGCGCCTATAGCCTCTGCATCGCCTCTGGTTCGGGCCAACAGAGGCGATGGTCATTGCCTACTGAAGAATGTAAGTTAAGTTAGACTTTCTGGTAGAGCAAGTGAGAATGGCCGTGAAGCTTTTTTCGCCTATAACTGAAATTTTAGCCATTTGGAAATGAAAGCTGGGAAAAAGTAAAGGGCGTATGTATTTATTGCCCTCCGACTAATGCTGATCGATCGAGCTAGAGAAGGTGATCACTGTCTACGTGTTGCCTGATCAGTCGTCAGCACGTGTCCTGAGTCAAACACCAACCCTGTGGGCACTGGTTGGATATAGAGGTCCCTAATTTTGACAACCAGTTTCATCCACTGAATAACGAGCCCGTTAATTAGCGATTGCCTCGTTCTCAATCTCAGTCAAAACTTTCAGGGACCGCTACAACTTAAGTATCCGACCATGCAGTGTGCCAACATGTGTGCAGAGCAGACGTATCAATTTACCTGATTGTCAAGATAGCGAAGATCATTCCGCAGTAAACAAATAGTTACACTAGTCATCTTGGACGGCAAACGCGACAACATACAACACGTATCGGCAACTTGAATTCGAAGAGATGAAGCCCCACTGGGTGTTCAGTGAAACGGATCAGTCAACGTTGCACATGTAGTTGAGCAGACGTCCCAGTCACACAGATGCGAAATATTGTACCTCTCGAATGCCGCTTTGTTCAATCTATCTTTCTGAGAACTAAGGAGGTTATTGCTCGTAATTTGCATCAGAGCATGAATGATAAGTTTTAATCCGTTGTGTAACTCGTGTTTACATAATAAGCAGCGCCATCTCGTAGTCACCGCTGTCGCCGCCTAGCGGAGATAGCAGACGCTTCTTTTAAAAATGCATCCCAATTGAAGCCCACAACCGCGCGGCGACAGGCATCACTGACTATGTCTGTCTCATGGCAGTGTGCTAATGAACTTGGCAAAGAAAAATTTCGACAATCAAGTTGGTTACTCTCCATAAATTTTTTTTCACTTGCTTTATAGCCGCCTTAAAGGATTTTTGCTTGCTTGTTTGTCCTCTCAAATGCCCCCGCCGAGCATAGTTGATCCGCCACTATCAAGAAAATAAAATTGTCAGCCGTAAATTCAAACTAAAATGTAAATCCAGTGGTGCGCATGCAAAAACAATTAACAAAATATATTCAAAAAAATTCAAAAGTTGTCCGCTTAAACGAGATGAACGGGGTTTCTTCAGTATGGTCGCTACTCGGTACTGACCGGCGTTAACAAAACGGCTACGTCGTTTACAGCGGACGTGTGGCTCTCTAACGAAAATAGAATTAGACCTTTGCCCTCATAAAATAGCTCTCATTACTCCTTACCGTGATAGGAGTCTTGTTCCGTTACCAAAAAAGAACAACGGAAGCCATCACCGACCCAAGAACACGCAAGAAAACGTATCTTGGTTGGCCAACGTTAAGAAATTGTGAATTCCGTGGATTGAAATTGGCGCATGGGGTCGTAGGAATTGCCGGAGACTTGACTTGGTAAATAGAATCCTTGGGTACGGGACGTTATGTGACCGATTTCATGAGAGCAAAAGATCTGATTCAACATTCATTTTTTCAAGTTAGCCAAATAAACGACATTTTTGACGACTGAGGTGCAATACATGAAAGATGACTAACAATACTCAAATATTATTAGTGGGCCATTTACTGTAACACTTTAACGTGTCATTAAAGAACTTTTAAAACGTGGCCAAACAACAAAAATGACATTATTCCACGAACTATTTTACGCTTGGCAGTTAAAAAAACACTAGGCAGGTTTCTTATCTAATTTCAGTCCTGAAAACGACGGTAGAGCTTCCAAAATACAGTTGACAAGCATTTCCGATTTTGTTTCATAAAAAATATCGACCTACAATCCAACAGTTAAGTCTTTGCAATGCTGATAATTTTACAGCTCACCGCAGGAAAAAGAAACCGTGGCTCGGATTTGATAGCCTATATGTCAATAAGATTACGTTTACGTGGTCCTGTAAAAGTCGATTGCTTTGTTCAAAAACACAATGAAAAATATCGAAATCACCGACTGAAAAGTAACAGGAAATGAGTAATCCACAAACAAATTCACTCAAAAATGTCGGAACATCGTCATATCAAAGAAACTGTGGAGGATGGGATTCGAATGAAACTTCCGTACGCTTAGTACCCAAATGTTGATAGAAAATATTTGATGTTTTATTTTTTCCAAATGCGCTACCTACTTCATGGGCGGCGCACCATAGGGGGCTACAGCCCCCACTCTTTCAGTGCTACGGGGCCCATGGTCTATAGGCGGTGCACCACAGTGGGGCTGGGGGGCTTTAGCCCCCCACATTTTTCCGTGCTGCGCCGTCCATGTACTTTGAAAAAAAATTGAAAAGATGCATAAAACAGAAATGAAAAATAAAAAATAGGGTTAATATTGAATGCTTGCAAACACACTGGATGAAACGAAATGGGCAGGACGCAAAAATCAGTCTCCACGCGTGCTATACTCAGTAAAGAAATAATTTTTAACTGCCTACAATAAAAACTACATCATTATGGATCACGGGGGTAATGGTTCGCGTACGTTTCTCTTGCGTTATTAGTAGAGAGAGTGCCTTGACTGCTGACAGCCCGTCTGTACTAACACTTACACATACACATAAGGAGACAATGGGCATTATCATTCATCAGATGAAGGTAAATAGATACTAGTAGAACGTACTGTAAATACTGTCTATGAACACCGATAGAGGGTGACATGTTCGCAAAAACCAGTCACTGGGCAGTCACCAATCCCAGTAGGAGTCAGACCTACTGACCCTCCAGTCACCAACCCCAGTAACAGTCCGACCTACTGACCCTTGACCCTCCAGAACATTATTTTACAAATAGCTCCAGAAGCTGCAAATATGATTTTCTCGCACACAGACTTGAAAAATCAAGAACGTAACTATTAATGTTCTCTTCTTGGCAGTAGAGTTGTCTCATTTAGGAGCACGCAACAAAACGATATACAAAATTATTATATCCATTATGAGCACGCAACAAGGCCATATACAAGATCATTATATCCATTATGGTCAACAGGTCTGTGTAATTGGTATTAAACTGGTGAATGCCATGTTGATTTTAGCATGGCATTCTTTCACATCAATATCATTTTCATGGTATGTTAGCAGTTTGTAAATTCATTTAGATCTCAAAAGCCAAGCTAGAGATTTTATTAATTACACAAAGTCAAGACTCACATACACTGGGTTCTGTGGCTAACAGTTAGGCCTACTTCAAGAAATTAAAACAGCAGTAAAGTCCACAAAAACCCAATAGTGTCTGTGGAGTCACTGAATGAAAATGCTAAGATATGCAGACACTGGGAATATTTATTTCAATTGCATTGGTGAACAGTTACAAGTGATATTTCGCAGCCATGACAGAATACCACAAAGCAAATTGTACAATTACATTTTTTTTGTTGTAGAAATCACCCAACAGGATTCTCCATAAACAACAAGACACCATTGCAATTTCCACCACCAGCTGCAGTGAGGGCAACACTGCATGTCTCAAGTTGAGCGACTTGGCTAAGGACCATGAGTACGGTGACTAACTAATGCCTCGGTTACATGAAGTTCTGAGGCCAATCTGATGAGTTTGTGGCAGAAACTCGTCATATCAGCAGACAGTAGGGCACCAGCCAGCATCGGTGTCAAAAAACACCAAACTCTGCCCTTGCTAGACATCAATACAGAACTTTAGCAAGTCCAGAATTTCTTTAAGTTTGGCAAGTCTTCGCTGCATTACAATACCATGTATTCCAAACCAACCACATGATCTCATCACCATGTTTTCTGTGCTGTATGTCTATTCTGTACTTGTACAGATGGCACTGTATGTCCACTGTTATAACTGATTGCCACAACTACTTTATTAGTTTGGTTCAATACACAGCTAGGAATGACCCGTGACAAGAGGAAAAATTTCCAGGTGATGTATCGTTTTACAAATAAATATGCTTATTTGATACAAATTTAACTGCAAGAAACTTTTTTGCATGAATAAAGTCAAAATAATTATCAGAAACAGATGAAGAAAGAGGAAACTGGAAATCATATGAGAGGAAATCCAAACCAAAAAAGAGGAAATCCAAACCAAAAAAGAGGAAATCCTCTCAAAGAAGAAAATTCTAAGCCCTTTAAGTAATACATACTTCCAGCCCTGAGACCTCTTTGTCTCCTCATTCATTAATTTCCACCTACACTGGTTACTGGATTCGCACTTCCATGTTGTTCACCCGATTTTATTCATTTTATATTGTGCAATGTTTGCTCTTTATGAGAAATGTTTCAATCAATAATAATAGCAACAGTAATGATACTATAATAGAAACAATTTATAGAAAATTTTGACCCATTTTACCTTTACGTGGGACATTGAACTGCAAAAACAAATTTCCATAAAGCATTGGAACTGTGTCATCAGAGACCAAGTGAAAAAGTAACTGGAATTTTCCTCATGGCTATCTCGTCATTACGATCATAAAAACCACTCGATGTCAATCTCCAGCGCTGAGCATGGCAACGCGAGTTCAAATTTGCTAATGACTGCTGGGTGAAGAACACCAATCACGCCCACGTTACACCCCCTCACGATCACGTTCGCACATCTACCCGGGAAGAAAGCTGGATCTGAAACACATCATTTCAAGATAGGCTGTATATGAATGAAGTTTGTCATCACGGTACAGACACCTCGACACATTTACAAATTAAGCCATGAAAAAACATGTGCTGTGATCAACATATGATGTGTGTGAAGACGTCTAGTAATACAATACAATATCACAGTGCTCATTTATAAAAATACCTTGCAATTAAATTTATTGAACAATGCTATAGTTACTTCAAACAAAAGATTGATAAAATTGTCATTATCCTTTTTTGCAAAGACAAACTACCTTGCTATCAGTAATTAAAAAATTGAAGATTTATAAAATCTATGCAAACAGAGCATGGCAATTGTAGATTCAAAACTTCTTTGTGGTTTTTCTTGTTGATAAAATAAAGTAAAATTTCACATTGTGTGCTAAGCAGAAAAAGAAATTTGATGCTCCACAACTCAGAATTAGAATAAAGGATAAGCAAACAGTTTAGAACTTGAGTGACTTATGATGGGTAGAACTTGAGTGAGTTCTGATGGGGATATTTGAGGTTTGGAACTTGAGTGACTTGTGATTAGGATATTGGAGTACGAAGCGTAGCAGTAAAAGAATGGTTCAAGTTTTATTCCCATAGTTACACAAACGATCAAAGAATAGTAAAAATCTTAAGTTACTATAAAATACGCAGTCAGATAAATTACAAAGTGTCAAAAAGTGCAATGGAAAAAAGTTGAACAAAAGAGGATTAAAATATGCTATAGATCAACCCATTTTCTCCAGAGAAAATAAGTAAACATTTTTTAATGGATTTTCTTAGCAAACTGAAAGCCTCGAAAATACTGGATTTCTCTGAGCACTAGCCATCTGTCTTACCGTCGGCAGCCTCTAGGTGATAACCGGTATTATCTTTATTCGCAGGCACCTCCAACAACTGCATGATGCGGTCCAACAGACCAACTACTATTTCAAAGCCTGGAGTCTTGTTACAGTAAACAGCACAGAGATGACGATGGTTGCATGAACCGACATCTGCAACAAAATACAAATTAGTATAGTAAAACAGCTTGAATCCAATTCATTCTTAAACTGACGTGGCCTCAAGCTGACGCTTCCTCAAACTGACGCTGCCTCAAACTGACGCTGCCTCAAACTGACGCTCTGTCATAACATTCAATACATGAATTGTGGCACTTCTTCTCTTATTTTGAACAAAAATTATTATAATTACTATCTTGTCATTTTTGATTTTCAAAGGGAGGTTACCTTCATTGGTACAAATAACGGAAACTTCACCACATGTTGCTTTTGGACATCTATATAGAACAAATGAAGCTGACAGTACGAACATTTTTCAAATCTTAAGTTGAGAAATTTCAGAAAAAATTCTCTGGTCTGCCATATTGTGGGCTAAATGGGATGGGAATTAACTGTAACCAACTTACAGTTCAAAAGATGGTCCCAACAGTTGCTCAACACAATCATATTTTCATTTTCACGAGAAGCTTGTCAAGACAGTCAATCCTATGTATTCACCGTTTTTCACACAGGCAATAATTTCATAGTGGAATTGACATAACACGTCAATTGAGAAATGCCAGTTGCATAAGTGAAAACTGGTCAATAGTTGAACCGTCAAACCTTACTAAAGCTTTGGCAAGAGAACAGGGGCAGATAGAGGATATCATGAGGGGGCAACATTTTTCATTTTGTGTATATCTGCTCACCGCCAACACACACACACGCGCACGCACACGCACACACACACGCACGCACACACAAACAAAAGTACACTTACACATAAGCCACAACATAACCAATGCCAAAATTCTGTCATTTTCATTTTTTTGTCCCTGGCCAAAGTGGGGTACTTCTGCCCTTAAATTCACTATTGGATAAACACTACTTTGTGTGACACAGTGCTTAGGCTGAATTAATGCTTTACCACCAGTAGTCACATGATAGCAGCCAACAGAGCAACTTTTGGTTGAAATCGGTGAAACAGGGTTTAGTAACCTTGTAATGACATGGCACTCAACAAAGGTTCAGTGTCCTCTCACAGTCAGGCCAACATACATCTAGCCACCATATGACATTTACAGTCATATGGTACTTTTTCATTCAAGTGACATCACTTTTGACGTCACTTTGACTTTTACCAATTTCATTATCTCAAGTGAAAACCAAGGAGTTGGCTTGTTTATGACTTCAATATGAAACCAATTAACAAACTTGTAAACTTCAGCTGATAAACTCATATGAAAACAAAACAAATTAGGATTGAGTGAAATAGGAGAGGTCAGGAAATTCCCTCCCAAACTGAAACATTGGGGAGCGGGCTGTTAACCATTCAGTAGCCCAACTGAGGATAAACAACACCGCATGACAAATGGAATTGCAGCTGCACCTATCTCAAGTGTGCAATTTTACGACACTTTTCATCACAAGTGGTCTGCGACAGGCATATATAAATACGATATTGGCTTTATGATGGCAAACAAGTCAACACAATGGCTTTGGACAACATTGAAGTCCTTGTCGATACCATCAATGATTGCATTGAGCAGAAAATTGAGCGGACAGTAAAAGAAATCATTAAACGCAATGCTGATAGAATCAACACGATAGCTGTCATGCCAAACGCTCTTGGATGGTGTCCTCTACAAACGGCCGTGCTAAATGCAAAAGGGAACACGAAGATCATTGAACTTTTTGTGAACAGCAGCCTGGACGTGAACTGCAGCATTAACCAACAGGGGGCAACGATGCTGCACATGAGTGTTGTGCAGCAGGACTATAAGCTGACAAAGTACTTGCTGAAAACTGCCCACATCAAGGTGAATGTTCAGAATAATAATGGTGAGACAGCCTTGTTCTTGGCAACGTTGCTGTGTAAAACCTTCAATCCCAAGTCAACTATGCAACTGTTGTTGAAGCTAGGTGCCAAAGCTACAGTTCAGAACAAGAAGGGACAAACGGCACTACATGCCGCTGTAGATCCTCTCACATGTGATAAGCTGACAAAAGTGTGCAAACTATTGGAAAATGGGGCCAATCCCAACATTGCTGATGCCGAGGGCAAAACAGTGCTACACTGCATCATGGCCAACTATGCACCGGAAACTATAGAGGTAGCGCAAATTCTGTTGAAAAGCGGAGTCAACATTTCAGCCCGGGACCGCCACGGACTAACTGCATTTGATTACATGATGATGAACAAGGGAAAGCAATACGAGTTGATGGACACGCTGCTTGACAGCGGCATCAAATTACCCAAGATCGCCAGGCATGTCTCACAACCGCTTATTGCTAAATGCCTGCAGACCAGTCCCCCGATGCGGCGCAACCGGTTCAAAGACAATCGCCGTAGCAGATCAATGGCACCATTGTCTATGCCTGCGTCAGACTTGGCCAGACTACAAAAACTAGCAAAACAAGGGGGAAAGGACAAACAGAGGTCTCAGTCATGTTTTGCCCTGGATGACCATGGTAGCCAAAACATGTGTGACAGTTTTCCCACTGCCCATAGTCAGGATGAACGAAATGCCTGTGTTACCAATTCCCACAAAGACCACAATAACTGCACTACAACCTCCCACTCAACTGAAAGAGAGCTTACAAACAGCAGGGAACTGAAACCTTTGTCGGTGGATATTCCAGCAGACAACTCTTTAAAGTTAATACGTGCTGAGTTCTCAGATGAATTTACGAAGACTGACAAAAATAGCAAAATAAGTTTCAACTATGAGACTGTAGGTAAAAAGAGCATGAACACGGCTTACTTGAATCAAAAAGTGAGTGATTCTGAAGAAGAAAATGACGACAAAGATGTGGAACATTCCAAATTCTTGCCAACGTGGAGAATATGCGAATCGTACGACTTTCGCACACAGAGACACGTTCTTTGGGAAGAGTTAGACAATGCTGACAGTCACGGAGAAACAGACAGCAATGAAAATGATTCAGATGACACTGATGGCGATGGGTACAGCATGGTTGAATACTCAGAAAATGACCACAAGATGGAGTCTGGGTATTCAGCAAGTGATGAAGAGGGTGACAGTGGGGATGAAAACAACAATGATGATTCATCTGAGTTAAGCCACAGCATTCTTAATGAGTTTTACAACCACGAGAGAGACATGAGTTTACACCGAAAGAGGGCTAATAGTGGATTATTTGAAATTGAGAGACTCAGGCGGCAGGAATCTGTCAAGAGTTCTGCTGACAGCAAGATATTTAAAATTCTGAATGAGTTGAGAACTGACGGGGAATGCACAGCTGCCCTGAAGGAGCTATTTAAGGAAGAACATGACTTTGTGAGCTGGAGGAACAAGGCAGGAGAGACGCCGTTACACTGCGCTGCTTTGCGCGGGTTTGCGGAGACGTGCAAACTCCTGCTGAGTCAACATTGTGAAAAAGACCAGGTTTGTGTCCAGGACATAAGTGAAAATACGCCGCTCCACAGAGCTGTGCAATACCGGCACAAGGACACTGTTAAGATATTGTTGAGTCACATCAGAACTGAAAACGGCGCTCAAATTTGCAATGCCAAGGGGGAGACTGCTATGCACTTAGCTGTGAAAACAGGAAACAAAAGAAGCGTACAAGCTCTATATCCACACTTTCGCAATATTACAATTGACAAAACCGAGCAGTATGTCCAATTAGCCCTAAAATTTAAGGATAGTAAATTGGCAAGGAAACTGGTGAAGTATTTGACGCACGGTGCTGAGAACAACAAAAATGTGCTGTTTATAACAGCGGCTGCCAATAACAACGTCGATGTGATTAAATTTCTACTTGACTTGGTGGCAAATGGAGAGAAAATAGACATTAACACTGCTGACAATTACAAATTCACAGCTCTACACTTCGCAGTGCAAAACAACAACGAAAGCTTGGTGACCAGTTTGCTGGAGAAGGGTGCGAAGGTGAATGTTCGTTCAGAAAATGACGAAACCCCATTCATGCTTGCCGTAGACAACGGCAACTCAAACATGGCAAAGCTTTTGAAGTCGCGTGGAGCAAAACACAAGTGCGTAGATAGGACTGGACGCACATGCCTGCATCGCATAGTGGCACGCTCTACAGGTCTTGAGAACATGAACATAATCATCTGGCTTCTAGGACTGGGACTAAAGTTGGATCAACCGGATAACTTGGGCTATAGGCCCTCCCAGTTAACCGATTCAGACTCGCTGAAGTCGATTCTTATGCAGTACGTTAGGAAACCGTACCACATGCACCACACATTCTAGGACTCCTAACATTACCAGAAAGTTTTTGCAGTGAGGAATTATTATTTCTCCGTTTCAGACATCGAGAGAAGATCCATGTATATATAAGTGACTTGGTCTTGATGAAATCACCATGTTAAGGTAATAGCCAACCTTCGTGAAACCCACTCATGGTTTATCAACCAATTTTTTAACTGTTCCTTGCTATCCTATAATGTATTCTGCAATCTAAAATAATGAAAGCTGCCCAAACAATATTTTGTAGTCATGTGACTAATAATGTGATTAATTTTCGTGAAAAGACATTTTTGCTTTGAGCATGCATTTTGAAAAAAAAACAAAAACAGATGACTGAGCATTGGGGCGGGGCTTATAGCAATTGTCATTATGTTTAATCGAACAATTTTGTATTTACAATCACAAATTTCCCTTTGATAAATGCATCATGTTGTAATTTTTGAAAATGATATCTTGTTCGTAAGCAAGTGAAAATGTCTGTCTACACATGTGTGACATTTACTTGCAGAGTTACCCACACCCTGAAGAATTTTGTTGATCAAATAGCCAAAAAAGTCAAGAATATGAACGCCTGAATAAAGCCCCAATTGCTATGTCTTACAAAGTTGAAATTGGCTGAAGTCATTTCAAACAACTGCATATTTCACGGAGCTAGAAAATGCTTTCGAAGAATTGCAAAGGACAGCAATGAATGCATGCATATTGCATGTTATGAAAATTCTACGAAGATTGACATTTACCTGAACAGTTGTATTTATTTATTTAATTTATTGGATATATTACAGCATGATAATGTTATGGCTGACTGTATAAATGTTTAAAGGTAATGTTGTGAATATATAATATATGAGAATAAAAAGCATTAGAAAATGTTTTTGAGCAATTACGTAAAACCAACAAACTTTGAAGGCTCACAATTACAAATATATATGTATTATCTATTTCATTAATACACAAATATATATATAATATCTATTTCATTAATACACAAAAATAATACCCAATCTTTAATTGTTCAATTTTTCAAAGCTTGACTACCACTAAAATCATGATGCATTACCAGGTTTTGTTATGACTGCAACACAATGCAGCTCAAATAAACGATGAAGAGGAATATAATTGTTTTTTATTATGAAATTTGACAGCACAAAACTCCACTTTTATGTCACACTGGGTGCCGAAAATGAATTAATTTTTAGCAAAATATTTCTTGTAAAATTGATAGATACTATTTTACTAATTTGGATTTTTTAAATTTCGGAACCCTTATTGGGCGTGTATATTTCTCTAATTATGCTATAATAATAGTTTAATTAAGGATCTAGCAGTTTGCACAACCACAGAACTCTTAAAAAATCAATTTGTAAAATTTTGTACGAATTAATAGAATTGTGCATGAATATGTCAATCTTAATATAGCGTGGAATATATCTTGCAAATGTTTAAATGTTTGAAATCACTAAGTATTCTCTTAAGACTGCTCTTGGAGGAAGAAACATTTAAGTTAAGATTGATAGAACAAATTCAAGATGGTTTAATGTGCCAAAGATAACACAAGTGGGCTTCGCTGTGGACATGTGTAGCAAAGTTGCAGGAAATCAGAAATGATAATTTACTTCATAAATTGAATTATTTCTTCTAACAAATGCAAAATCAAAAGAATTCAAAATCAGCAATGTTCCTGATAATAGTGCAAGTGGCGAGACCAGGATGTGCACATGTACATGTAATCTCGTATCGAAGCACGCCATCAAAAGTTGCGCTCGCATGGCTTGAAGTAAAATCTTGAAAACTTTAAAAATGTCTAGAAAATATGAAATGATACGACCAATTTTTCTTGTCCACTTGTTGTTTGCTGGCTACAAACATTAACTTAAAATACAATAAAGCTGCCCTTAGAATACCCTCAATATTACTTCTCTAGTAAGTATGTCAGTTGCTAAAACACTTTATTTTTCTACTATTTATTTTCAATTCTGTTCACATTTGTTGCAAAAATATTTTGCCTTGTCATTGAAAAAAAATTTACTGAGGTTGCAAACAAAATACTATATATGGTCAGTAACACAATGGGAACACTTGCATTTAGTTATGACTAAGCTACACTAATAAATATTTCAGGCCATCTTTGCTGTTCCATTTACTAATAATCAGTGGCTAAAATTAGCAGTTTTTATTATGAACCGATTTATGAAACGAAAAGAAAATGAAACAGAAAAAAAAAAACAGAAATCTCTCGAATGAGAAATGCATTACAACTGGTATATATTAGTTTTAGAATCGTAAATAGCATCTCATAATAGTCTACTCAAACACCTAGTTTAATAATCAAGATATTTAATACAAGCAAGTTTCACAAAGATAACTCTTTTACGACGTTTAGAAAACAACATGATTGTACTTTTAACAGGAGAACAACGACTGAAACTTTTTATGGCGTAATTTATGACACACATATATTGCCTCTTATTTCGGTGTTTCCTCGAGACGTCATCGAGTGAGACTGGTTGCATGCATGACAAGGAAATTATCTGTTTACGCATAGTTTCAAGGAGGGGGAGTGAACATAACAGACACTCCTTACAAATATGAACAGCAACAAGGAAAGAACTGAACACAGAATCAATAATGTTTGCCACTTGAAAAAAAATTCATAAGTGTTTACAATCTTAGGAACTTGTATCCACAAGAAAACAGGTCAAAAATGGATGCCTTCTTGTCTAACCAATACATCACACAGAGAGAAAATAACCATGATAAACAGTACCTTGCAACATCTTATACGAAAACACAAACTTAGTTCATGGAAAAATTAAATCTCCTGTTTAAAAACTGTCAAAATGCTGCAAGACCATTTATGTTATATATCACTCACAGACTGAAGATAACGTCTTGCCAAAATTGTTCCAAGTAATGTCTGATCTCTAAAACAGAGCCACCAAATTTGCTGCGACTCAGTCAATAATAAGCAAACACTGTTATAAGTCATCCTTAGTTTACCACAGACAAAACCTCCCTGCAGAGTGCAAAATTCTCAGAAAAATCATAACCTGAACTTTTAAAGTTGCATTTTGCTCTGTTTAGCTGACTAACAAATGAAAATTGAATTACCCAAAGTCATTTTACTCATAAAATTGGTTTCATAATATTCCTAACTGTGATAGGATGCCTTACCAGTTCAAGTCACATGACATATGTACTGCACCATTTTGGAATTCACATTAGGGTTGGCCAATCCCAATAAACTGAGTATTTTCCCGAGTCACTAATGGTTTCAAAGTCACAGGAAATGTGTGTATACACCATTTTTGAATAAACAATTTTAGGGTTGGCCAACCCAAATAAACTGTGAAACATTTTCTGTAGTCGCTGATGGCTTTGATGTTTTTGTTGATGATGGAGATGGAATCCTATGATGGTAAGAAGTTTATGAGACCAATTTTATGAGAGAAAAAGGACTTTATTGAATTTTCAGGTCAAAATGCAGCTTTAATGGCTCTTCACTTACTAGTGAATGTAATGCACTTCAGTCCGTTGCACTTTGCTTTTATACCCAAAGTGACCTAATCCAAAATACTAATAAGCAACAATCTACCGTATACTTGCTTTTACTTTTTGATTCAGTTGCTGAGAAAAAAATGAGTAAACTTATCCATCTTTCAGGGCCTAAATCATGCTGGATTTTATATCAACAGTCCCTGTGCACCCGTTCTATTGAAAGACAAATCCACATGTCAGAAACACAACTTGTCTTTGTTCTAGTAAGCTTTCAGGGAGCCACCAAATGAAACCAAAGTACTCTGAATACTTATTGACCATAGTTGCCATTGACCTGAATTTGCATCTGTGCACTCAAAGCCTTTGACAAAACTCTGGCCATATGTACTTTGGTAGTAAGAAACGACCAGTGACAGATGGTTACACATATTTGGTGGCTAGAACAGACCAATCACAATCAGTTATGCATACTTGCTCGCTAGAACTGACCAATCACTATTAACTAAGCATCGCACGGGATGTTTCATAACCATCACACAATGTTCATGCATGGACCATTTCTAAGGTGAAAGATCAAAGTTATATTTTTACGGACAAGAGCAATTAAAGTAGAGCACTGGGGGTAATTCGAGGCTATTAATCTAGCCACATACCAGCAACTAGTAAATACTTGGTTTTATTGTACACTCCAACTGAGCTGAAGAGCTGTTATGTTGGGATTTACACTCAATTATCAAATACAATGAAGGCAAATGGATCACTGAAATGGTATTAAAATGCAAATGAGGAAGTAGATGAAATATTGTTGACGAGTTCTCATCCGTCCAATCCACTTGATGCGACTGATAGAGCAACACTCGAGACTTCAACAATAACCATAATTTCAACATCAAATTCAATGTCATGTGGACTACAAAACCATCCTAAAAGCAATTAGCACTGCAGGTTGAAACTGAATAATTTAATTTTTTCAATTAATCGAGACACAATCCGCTTTGTTATTACACAGCATCTAGCAAAAACAACTGAAAACTAATACGAAATCTGTTGACAAGATTTGTAGTGTTTCTGGATCACAACAATCTTTTTTATAAATAAAAAATTATGTTTTTTCAGAAAAATACCCAGTCTTTGAAATATAGATATTCACAATTATTTTGGAGTGAAATTACTTGAAAATTACTGAACTTGAAGAGTGACACACTTACCTTTTTCATTATCCTTCAGGACAACGTCAGATATTTCGAAGAGTTTCAGCGGTATTGGCATGCTTTTATTGTTAGCAAGTGTCTTTAGAATCCCTGGAAGGAGGGTTGTGCGTGCCACCTGGCAAATAAATAGGAAATGACTGTTAATTCTTGTTACGTCAAAAACTATAGCACAATTAGTTCTAGTATGAGTATTTTTTATTATAGATGTGGTTAAAATATCAGCACCCTCCCACCCGAAACAAATTTTCTAAGCGCCCTGGGCGCTTATTAGGGCAAATACCACCCATGCTCGGCTTACCACCCACTTCCGAAATTTTCAGTTTATCAGTTTTAAGCACCCATGCTCTGCTTACCGCCAACCCCCAATTTTTCAAGATCAAGACTTCCTTAAAAGTGTCTGAGCTTCTGAGGACTTTCATCGCAAAAAACTATGATTCCAAAACGTGCGCAACTCGCTTACCTTTCAGTGACAGTCAATCAGTTTTAGCGGAACTGGGACCTTGCTTTACTATGAAGGTAAAATACCTGTATTCTCATGCACTTTATTGAAGGAGACACAATTATTTCCTTTGGCTCATGTTCGGAACTCGTGTCAGTATTTACTGATCACTGAGACAGCACTTGTCGA
The DNA here is from genome assembly GCA_002633005.1 of Phoronis australis. Taxonomy (NCBI): domain Eukaryota; kingdom Metazoa; phylum Phoronida; family Phoronidae; genus Phoronis; species Phoronis australis. The sequence goes on along the minus strand of NMRA01000998.1, from coordinate 43,750 downwards.
ATGTATTTCATTGCAGTGGAAAACAAGCAAAGCGGTACTTGACAGGAATTTGAAGTTCGTGTTCTACCTTTATGTGATTCACTGTACGTGCTGTGATTCCCTGTACGTGCTGTGATTCCCTGTACGTGCTGTGATTCACTGTACGTGCTGTGACAGTACACAAAACATCACCACCCAGAGCAATGAAATAAGAAAAAACACGAGCACACCAACTATATTATGGAAACACACAGTAAATACTGACATGAGTTCCGCGCGTGAGCCAAAGGAAATAATTGTGTCGCCTTCAATAAAGTGCATGAGAATACGGGTATTTTACCACCATAGTAAAGCAAGGTCCCGGTTCCGCTAAAACTGATTGATTGTCACTGAAAGGTAAGCAAGTTGCACACATTTTGGAATCTTAGTTTTGTGCGATGAAAGTCCACAGAAGCACAGACACTTTTAAGGAAGTCTCGATCATGTAAAACTGGGGGTTGGCGGTAAGCAGAGCATGGGCGCTTAAAACTGAAAAATTGAAAATTTCGGAAGTGGGCGTTAAGTCAAGCATGGGCAGTAAGCCGAGCATGGGCGGTAAGCCGGACGAGTACGGTAATCTTACCGTATTCACCCTAATAAGCACCTAGGGCGCTTAGAAAATTCGATTCGGTGGGGGGACACGGTTATTGTAGCCTAAGGCGGTTAAAACCCGGTCTCCAAAATGGGTGAAATCGGAAGCTAGGATTCATCAAATTTACAATCTGCGACGTACCTGTAACCTATGATAGACTTTCCACAAAATTGTGGTACATTGCTATCAAACTTTGTTGTTAAATTATATCCTTTTTCAAATAATTGTTTGCAAAACCCCGGGGCGAAAACTCACCGACTGATGCGTCGCTGCCTCGCGATCGTCGATAGGGCAACTTGAATTCTTGAATAAAATACAGTTTCGATTCGACAAATTACCTGAAATCCTAATTAGTTTTCCAAATAACGTCCCTAAGATTTTTAATGGTTCCTCTGGAGTCGGGATTAACCTCAGATTAAGTCCAAATCTGCACTAGATCGCACCCCACAACATGAGAAAAATATGGACGAACAGCGATGAACACACGTTGTTGTCACATGACTTTTGTTTTGAAGTTTGTATGCAGGTGTGTGCCGAGTAAGCGAGCACGTGCGTGTCATCTGAGTTCACATGTATGTAGCGACCGATTCCTGGCCACATGCTTTTAACACGGGCCAATTTTTTTATTAGTGTACAAAGAAATCTGGATTCCTGAGGGAGAAAATCTGTAGGGGAAAGATACAATACAATCTCGTTGATAAGTATGCTGCATTCGTTCTGAAAGGCCTGACCATAGTGCGACAAATTCTTCGCAAGATCAGCAAAACTTTTGCGTTCCTTTTGAAGCACTGTGGAAGTGTATAGTCACGGCTAAATACCGACACAGCGATGAGGCTCGTGGTCTACAAATTCTGTGCACAATAATTTTTTCAGGACTGTCGGATATTATTGATAAATTGAAGACGTTACCGTAGAATTTTAGAATTGAAGGTAAGGCATTTTTCGCATGTATACACATGTTCACGGGCTGCGCGCTTATTTTAGCAAAGTCTGAAAACGCATGGAGGGGGGCGCATATAGGGGCATGGGCGCTTATTAGGGCAAATACGGTAAGTCAGAAAATACGTCAAACTAATGCTGTGCTAAATGATAGCAATTAAAATTCCACTGCTAGCTATTATGTAATATTTCTTGAGACTTGTAATTTGATGAAGTGAAATTAAATTACTTCCCAGAAACAGGTGTGGGAAGTGTTTGACAAAATTTCAGACATTAGCCTGATGTCCCCTTTATGAAACAGCCTCAGTTTCTCAAAATGCAAAGAAAATAAATTACCTGGAATTCCAAAGCTTTGGGGTTAGATATGTGCACAGCCCCAGTGTCTTTCAATTTTCTGTTCAACTTGTCAGCAATGTCTTCCCTAGAGCACTGCAAAACATCGAATACATTTATTGATAACAATTGGTTGTCTCAATCTTTAACAATACAGTACAGAATGGAGCAGCTTTTCTCTTCAGTAAATACGGTTGTTATTGCCTTAAGATGGAACAGTGTACATTAACTAATGTCCAAACAGATGATGTTGGATTACAATTCATGAAGCGCCATCTATTGATAAGAACAAAATCAAGAGGATCCCCAAAGGAGGATTTGTGATGACACTGAAGAACCTCCACCAACAAACAGAGCACCTAACAGTGAATCAAGGTTATTTTGTTAGATCGAAATGGAAGTCCACCATGGCGTTACAAGACAATATTTTTGCCAAAGACCTTTTTCTCCAACCACATGTCTGCATTTAGACCAACGCATCTGCACTCAAAGTTGTATCCAGATTCAGGCAAATGCGCCTACGTGAGTAAACTTAGGGATTTCTTAAAGTCACTTAGAAAGTGAAGCTGAACAATTTGTTTTCAATTCAACATTAACTGCTAATTGAAAAGTATTATTAATGGATAAAAGGCAGTTTAAAACATGCACATACACAGAGGATGCCTGCATACGTAAACGTAAATGAAAGTCAGATAAGCACACCTATTTGCCAAACGCTTGAGCTAAAACATTTTTGTAACATATTGCACTATTTCGTACGCATGGGCCTTATTACATGCATATACACTACACATCAAAAGAACTGAGAAAAAATGACCCAGAATTCCCCGTCATGATGGCTGGGCGAAACTAGGATTCATCATCCATTCTTGCATGACTGAGAATGAAACGGAATTAACATGGAAGTTAGTAAGGTAGTTAAGACATTCTGTAATTAGAATGTTTGATGACGCAACAGTCATTACAAGTCATATTTACTGTTAAGGTCAAGTAAGACAATGTCCAATCTGGCTAACTTTGGAACATGATATCACAGAAATGGCTGATCGAGATTCATCTTTTAAGATATTATACTTAATGCACTCTTCTACAAAATGCTGTTAGGAATAGTTGTTTCTAAAATGGTGAACTTTTGCATGAGGTGGTATCATAAAATAGGACTTTTAGAAGTTTCATGAAAAAGCTTCAAAGTTGCATAAAACAGATTGAAATGAAATGATAATTTTGAAAACCGTAACGTGTTTTTGAGATCTCATCTTGAACATTTATACATTAAAATTTTGATCACGTTATTGATACTATTGTTTTTCTATCAAACGTACATTTCTTTTTTCATTAAATTTTACCATGGTCACGTCACTCAGTAATTGGCAGATTAGTAAACTGTGGCTTTCTACAAACAGATGTTTGGCTAAATACGCAGACTTGTTGTCTTACATTAAGTTAACACATGTGCAGTCATGACAAGGAAACATTATTTTATCTGATGTTTTGTCATACACTGTAGAGTATGTCATACACTGTAGAGTATGTAATACACTGTAGAGTATGTCATACACTGTAGAGTATGTAATACACTGTAGAGTATGTCATACACTGTAGAGTATGTCATACACTATAGAGTATGTCATACACTGTAGAGTATGTCATACACTGTAGAGTATGTCATACACTGTAGAGTTTGTCATCCATGGGAACATAAATCTACTTGACACGATGAAGGGTACTTAACTAGAGTTTGGGAAATGTTTCACAACCCAAAGGCCACATCTGCCGATGGCACAACAAAGATCTCACAACTAAAATAAAACAGAATTGCAAATTCCAAACTCTCGCAAATGACTGGCACATGTGAACAAAACGTGACCTGCGACCTCTGAACTTTAACTTCTTACATACCAGAGCAAAGGTGAGTGCCTCAGTGAAACCTGCTGCAGCCATATCAATTCGCAGGAGGTCTGTTAACTTATTGACTGGTAACTGAAATGCCAAAGGCGTGAAATGCACACAACAATTAGACTACTTTTGGACATTGTTGCACAATGTATTTCAGTGAGCAGGACTATCAACTGAAATTTATGCCATACGAAATCTAAAACTTCTTCACTGCATGGAGTTTGGTTGTTTCAAATAGAACACAGATGAATATACTATATGTAACCCGAGAATATTTCATTAAATTAAAATAATCACTATATGGCTTCTTGTTTTGAGAACAACATGCATTATGTGAATGAAGATGAGAAACTCATCAATGAAAACCAGGTTCAAATTAGAATTTTTATACAAGAAAATTGTATTCTCTGCATGACTCGAAACCCAAATTATATTTTCATTAATTGTTCTTGACATTTGCTTCATTTGAAGCATGGTTTGTGTTTAAAGATTACTTGTTCAAATTATGAATTTGAGACATACACACATTCATACAGATGAATAGTCACATATTATAACTTAAGTATTCACCCAGTGAATGAGCGACGAGCATTTTGGGCTCATTTCGGACTGATGGGTTGGTGTCAGAACTGCACACATGATAAGCTGTTTCCACCACAAAGCATCAAAATTCAACAAGATTTATGTACATTAGCTATTTCACTGGCATTTTTTTCAGAACTGCATTTTCCAATTTTGTGGATACACAGAACACAGTGTGCAACCATTAAAAATGCTGTAAAATTATTTGTTGGTGAAATATTATGAAAGCTTAAAGGTCATACGTACATAAATCAGTCTATCACATTTTGAAATTATAACACAATATGTGTTCACCAGGTGGAGTATTCATGATTATAACACAATATATGTTCACCAGGTAGAGTGTTCACCAGGTAGAGTATTCATGATTTCAGGACTGTATCTAGGGTCAATGTAGGGTTTTGATGAAACATTATATGCCCTCGCCTGATAATGTCATTAAACTTGAGTTATCTTCCATGAACTTTAGGATTAACTAGGTCAAGAACGGACAAGTACCCGCCTTGTCAATCGGAGCATTTGTCAGTGAATAGGTACATGACTGAAAGGTGCGCTTGGTAAGACTTTAAATGCTCTATAGTTGTTGACTCCACGGACAAGAACATTATTACATTATACAAATCACATGGTAATCACTCCTAACTGACCTGCTCTGCAATGCAGTTGGTATTAGGTATTGTCTGCACTATGTTGTTAAAGCCGTAGGCGATGGCAACGTCCTCAATGATGTCACAGGGATGCAACACGTCAGCACGGTTTGGCGGCACTTCCACCATGACTGTGGCGCCTCCTGGTGTCACCCGTGACTGGAGACACATTCGCGTCAACAATCTGGCCATCTTGTCAGCACTTATGCTGAAATACAAAAAAGCAATTTACGAATAGCATATCATTTTTACCCTGCAGTGCACAGTTTCTAAAATTCCTTTTAGCCAATGAAAGCTGCAGTGTGATAACATAACAGTTAACTTTATTAATACAAATTTGTAAAGCAGTTAGTTCGTTATTGCTCAAGACCAGGTTTTACAAGTTGGCTTGTTACGGTTTACATCATTTTATGCACCCAACAATGTCTCAAGGAATAGCTAACTGTCAGTTCTTTGCAATTCCAGAAATCACCTCTCATCTGTGCAGGAACAAGTCGAGACCAATTTTATGGTGGTACATGGTCTGTATAAAAAGTTCACTTAATGGGCAAAATCAATAATTATAGCCACTTTAAGAATTCCAAAGTAGTGCAGTCTAGTGAGGGCAGTCTAGTGAGGGCAGTCTAGTGAGGGCAGTCTAGTGAGGGCAGTCTAGAGAGGGCAGTCTTGTGAGGGC
>NMRA01000998.1:0-33174 GCA_002633005.1 Phoronis australis | reverse complement strand
ACGATGAGGCCAATAGAGAGTCGTAATGCTCAACGCCGGTAAAACCGGGCAAGGTGTGGCCCGCCGAGTCACACAGAGTCGGTGAGGTTAAGCGTACGAGGATAGGACAACTATCAAACACTCCACATGGTCCGTGTCGGGTCACGGAAACCCCAAAGCAGGTAGGCCTGAAAATACGATGAGGCCAATAGAGAGTCGTAATGCTCTGCGCCGGTAAAACCGGGCAAGGTGTGGCCCGCCGAGTCACACAGAGTCGGTGAGCTCGGTCGTCCAAAAACTTCCAAGATGATTATATAGGATAAGAAGAAAATGCTCAGTAGCAAAGAGTTATGCAATTGAGCGTGGTCGCGGTATAACTTGCGCGAAAAAACCTTCCAAAGGAAAAACACGTCTTCCTCCAGAAGATAAGTCCGTGGAATGGTTCGCTTTGCGCATGTCCGTATCTCATGGTAGTACTCGGGGGAATTCTGGGAGGAATAAAATTACTTAAGGGGTGAAGAAGACGACACTTACAGAGTATAGGTCCATGAGCTCCACAGCAGTGAACTCTTTTGTCTGGTTCAAAGGTCTGAACTTGATGTCACTGGGCTGCCTGGCCTCATATCTGAATGGACCTTGGATTGTGTCAAGGTCATGTGTCCCAATAGCAACGAGTGAACGTTTCCTGTTACGAAAAAATTGATTTTGAAGTTGCAACTCTCATCGATGCATTTTTTCATAGCTTAACACTAATTCATAATTTTTCTTTTAATTGATCATTTATTATTTTACTTATTAATGTAATATTTACAATGAGGGTGGTCCCATCAGTTCACACTGCTTTCCATGGGGGCCCTCAGTAGTTGTTACTACAAAATCCTTCACGTGGTTTCAGCACACAAGCATGCACTATGGCAGACAACAGTATGCACCCACAATTGACCTATTGCAAGCTCTGCCCTTTTGCGACAAACAAACAATAAGTTTTACCCGGCAACGTGTTGTTTGTTGGGTAAAATGGCAGCTTGGAAATGCAAGTGTGTCAAGAATGCTGCGTTCTGATTGATCAGTTAAGCCGCTACTCAAAATCCTGGCGATGGGTCAATTTTTTTTCACAAGTCAGCATTTATCAGGGGTAATGCTACAGCAACATACAATAGTCGAGCTGATGAATACATAATGACCAAATGATGTTTAAGACTGTCTACTGAGATTATAACCTCACATTTCTGTGCATTTCTGCAGTCAGAGACTAATAATCACTATGAGCATAATACAATAAATTCACTATGAGCATAATACAATAAATTAAAGCAACTACACCGTGACTAATCACTATGAGCATAATACAATAAATTCACCATGAGCATAATACAATAAATTCACTATGAGCATAATACAATAAATTCACTATAAGCATAATACAATAAATTAATGCAACTACACCGTGACTAAGCATATGTCAAATGTAACAATGAGAGGTGACTCAACTCACCGGCCAATGTTGTGATGTAATTTATCCTGCAGATCTATGAAACTGTTGTATCGGTCCTCAGTGAAAGTAATGTTACGCAGAACTGCAGCCACGGCGTGGGGTCGAACCTGAGATGTCTATAAGTACACAAGGATGAAACATACATTCAAAACTACGTACTCTTCCAACAATGGTGTAATATCATACTCTTCTAACAATGGTGTAATATCGTACTCTTCCAACAATGGTGTAATATCGTACTCTTTTAACAATGGTGTAATATCGTACTCTTTTAACAATGGTGTAATATCGTACTCTTCTAACAATGATACAAATACACTTCCAGGTTAATGCCCATACTGGCCTTCAAAGCTCGCTCACAAAATTTGCAAATTTTCAGTTTTTAACGTCCATGCTTCGCTTAATGCCCACCCTCCAATTTATATTATTAAGACTTTCTTGAAAGCACCCGTGTAAACCTCTGCCTCATTCTAATTTAGTCCCCCAAAAGGTATGAAACTAACTTACCTTTAATACACAAACCTTCAAAATTTCAATATCACTTTGCCTTTTTTAGGCACAAAAACACCCTTTAGTTTTATTATACTCTTGGGAGAACCTGACGACTTTACTTATTAAATCAAACATTTCGGTAAATGTGCACCCCTGAGCTTCATGCTCGGCTCAACACCCACCCTGTTGAAGTACCTTGAGCATTAACTGAATGAGTATCAAAAATACTGCGACTTTCTATTAAATTTAATCAAAATACTTATCTTAATTGCACAAGAAGCTATGACAACATTTTTATAGCATAACAGTTATTGTCATTCCATTCAACAGAGGGTCGGATAATTATGTTACACCCCTCGCAACTACTCCAAATTGGAGACGAACAAAATGACAGTGACCTATTCCGCTGTGCAAATATTTTTGGTCAAACTGGCAAAATTGAACAAATCTGAAGCTGATGTCAGAGGACCTGTGAACCATACACGTTAGCATACTAACCACGTGTCTTCTAAAACAAAAGTTGAACTGGTGAGTATCTAGACCTTTCTGACCAAATCTAACTACCTATAGTGGCATGGAATAGAACCAAGACGGAGGAATCTCACGGCCGACCCCAGCAAGGTGACATTCCCATTGTAAACATTTCATTAATAATAAAAGTGTGTATTTTATTGATAATTGCCATGTTCATGATTCCACCTACCGACGGAGTAATGACAAGCTGTTGCATGTGACCACCTTCAGGAGACACTCTTCTGTATCGTGGAGGTTGTAACCTGAACAAACAACAAAATGTATTTCAATAAAAATGTTGTACATAACACTTTTCCCATGTTGATATCAAACTAGTATGTCATATTTATATTTACAACCTAAATGCTCACACAGCATATTTGTAATCCTAAAAAAAACACGAACAAAATATTATTATGCCGCTTTACATCTCAATTTTGTTATAAACGAGTTCTGACGATGAAGGTGACACACAGCAAGAAACGCCAGATGATCAGAGTTTGCCAAGTGTCCGCATTTGCCTCACGTGTTTTCAGGGAACAACAAGCATTGTTCAGCCACTAAAATCCTTTGACATCAAACTGAGCAATGACGTGATGACTTCCTGCAAGTTACTTAATGTAATAAGCAACTTTGCTGCGACAGATAGGAATACTTCATTTTTAACATCGCGTTAACCAAGAAAAGCTCAATGCTTACAACACAACAGCAGGTTTCAGGTTAGGTTTGATGAAAAACAGGCTCGTTGTCAAGTTTACATTCAAGGGAGTTCAAAGAAAGTACAGACCATGATTTGGAAGTAATGTGGTCCTTTTAAAAAAGTATGTATTCATAACCATAAAAGTTTAGTTGAGTCTAACTTTCAAGGCGACAATGTCTTGTTTTTGTAAAAAATGTTGGCTACCACGGCCTCAACATTTTTAGTAAAACCATCCATTGATACTCTGAAAAATTCAAACACAACTTCACAACTGACTTTTAGTTACTGTTTGTTGAAAAACGATTAACCATATGGAGATCTAGCATTACTACTACTATGCAGATCTACAGTACAAAAACAAGATGAAGTCGATTTCCCTAGCTATATCTGGGTATGAGAAATCTAAACACAGTCTTAGGCTTGAACTCGGACTCAAACTTTTTTTCTACCAAATTACAGGAGTCCGTTTCATGAAAGTGAATTAAGAGTTAAGACTAAACTTTGGTCTCACTTCACAGTTGCTGAATACTGTTTTTTTCTAGAAATTACTTCAGTAACAAGCAGGTTTGTGTATATTCTAAGAGACTTTGAACTTTTACTCAAGTGAGATTTAAGCATTTCTCAGAAACAGTTATGCGAAGCACCACAAGACCAAATTTCTATTTAAAGTATAAAGTAATTTTTCAAGAAACAGACCCAGATTTTGTGCCAAGCAAACTAAATATTGTATTTAGGCAATACTTGGATATCACAAGTGAATACGGTTGTGACTGGGATGACAGGTGAATACGGTTGTGATTGGGTAAATCGTGTGTCTGATTTAGAGTCTGGAGACGGGATCTCAGAGTCCAGACAGGTCTTACTTTTCTTTAAAAACTTGTAAGCCTCTCACAACACCCTCTAGGCACAATAAGTCATATCTGTTGGCGGGAATTTCAATCTTGAAAATGATTGCTTCGTCGGCTTGTCCTGCTTTTTCTGATCCTTTTTCCTTTGTTATCATGGATGCTTCAGATGTCTGCAAATGAGAATGTAAAATTTTATGAAAAGGAAAACAAGAATGAGTGATTTAGCAAAATTTGGTAACATGTCTAAGATAACTTAAGAAAACACTGTCAGACTTAACTTTATCAGCACTTAAGTTTTTATACCAAAATTTTGTATCATACCTAGGTTCAGACTTGAAATTAAATTCCTTAATTTTATTAAAAACAAACAAACACATATGAACACAAAAAGTTTGGATTTGAGACTTGAAAGAGAATTTTTATTCCTTTACACTTACAAGTCATTCCTTCACGCTTACCGTTCATTCCTTCATACTTATTTATTCCTTCATACTTATTTATTCCTTCATACTTACTATTTATTCCTTCATACTTAATATTTATTCCTTCATACTTACTATTTATTCCTTCATACTTACTATTTATTCCTTCATACTTACTATTTATTCCTTCATACTTACTATTTATTCCTTCATACTAACTAGTTATTCCTTCATACTTACAATTTATTCCTTCATACTTACTATTTATTCCTTCATACTTATTTATTCCTTCATACTTACTATTTATTCCTTCATACTTATTTATTCCTTCATACTTACTATTTCATCCAGCTCCAGACCAAACTCAAAACACAGCTCATCAAACTCTTCATCAGCTGAAATGGTTTCAAAAGATTTATGATGTGAACAATTACCAGCACATTTATTAACTGTGATGTAACCCTCCTTCACCTCAGCCATTTGTCCCTGCGGGTAACAATGACAACAAGAAATATGATGGAAGCTCTTCTTTCGTCTTTTGATTAAGAAAGATTTGTGGGTAAAAGAGAAAATTCAGTCATGCTAATGCAGTCTGCTCTGGCAAGCAATCCTGCTGACAGACATGTCCCCCAACTGTGTGGTTAGTAGACAGGTAGGCAACCTCCACATAATCCTCCGTTTGATCCCAAAATACATTGAAACTTACGGAAGACCACCATCATTTTTGTCAGTGAATGAATTCATCTATCAGAAAGAAATTGCCATTCCTGGAGTATTTGTTAGAGATGGAAGGATTTAAAATCATCCACAGCCTTTAGATTTGAAGTCAACAACAAAACGACTTTGATAGTTTAGCCTGAGTAAAATCTACTGAAAAACCACCCCTATACAGAACTGATTGGGATGGACATCCATTAAAGTGTGCTACCTTTGAGGAGAATCCATCATCCCTTCCTTACTGAGTGACATTGTGAATGATGCAATAAGAAGCCTGAACCAATGAAAGACCATACTTTCAATGCAAGTCTGGACTGGTTTAAATCATGCATCAAGTGTGATAGGAGATGGCATATCCTAAATCAAGCTTGTAAGCCGGAAGATTTCCTGGAAATTACGCTTACCCCTACTACATTCATAAATGTACATTTCAAAAGTACGTGGAACCTTTGGAGGCAGTTGAAGTCTTGGTACAGATCGAATACTTGAGTCCGTCTCCAAAATGGCTGACAGGAACCAGTTTTCACAGAATAATGGCCATTAGCATTATTCAATGAACTGGTTCTCAGCAGCCATTTTAAAGGGGGATTGGTCTGCTTATTTGACTTTTACCAGAGTCTTTAAAAACTTCCAACTTTAACAAATACTCCCGCAATCAATACTTTTTCAAATGGTCCTTGAGTAAACTAAATCATTTAACGATTTTGGAAAAAATGGCATTCTACTGTTATTTTGCTGCTAAAGTTGTGGAGCGATCTTTAGCTACGGCTTTCGGCGCCATGAAATATTGCATCACCTATTGTCCAGTTTCTTTTTTCGCTGATTCTTCAATCAACCGTAGTTCTTTCACGAGCTTGTGTACACGTCACAACAAATTACTGAAACTAGTTTCATTTCATTATAAGTTTTTAGAATTTTGATACCGAAAAAATGAATTTCAGAATAAATTTTGCTTCTGCTAAGTTGTCGCAAAAATTAAGGAAATGGCACGTGCGCGTGACACGAGTGTACTGTTTCCAAAACGAAGACATACTTTTCATTGTTAAAAAAGATGGAGAGTTACGCAAGAAAGTGATATTTATTGCATTGTTTTTCACTTAAACGGCTGTAACGGGCAAGGTGAGTGTCAGTTGATTCCCAGATTTTGCATGCACCCCGTCCGGTCTTTAGCTTTACATGTTGATATAAGTTTCACGGCGAGGTGATGAGCAGAACTACCCTGGCTGTGTGCAATTTTGGGGTCTACGGAAGAAATACACACAGTGGTACCTAGCTGTATTTTGACGATAAAGTCTTCATAGAGTTAGCTGGCTGGGCCTAGGGCTAGGTATGGAAGCTGTAAGGTAAGGCACGTCATATTTGGAAGTCTCGTCATCATAACCAACTTACTGTAACTTCTTCCAAGAGCCTCGTACAATAGGTCTCTTTTTACGCCAACAACAGGCATTTTTATGCTTTTTCTCGTCAACAGCTACCCTCAAACACTGACGTTGTAACAGGCAACAGCTTGCAATGCTAACGCAATATGGATTTTTGACCGGAAACACACTTCTTCCGACAAACGGAAAGTTTCGAAACACAAAACATCCAGTAAAAATATATATATATGTGTTGTCAAGCCTTTCTATATTTCGAAGTGGTGGTAGATTTTTAGTTGTTTCTTTCCAAAGGTTATTTCAAACCAATCCCGTTTTTAAATTCATTGAAAGCAAACAGTTTAAACAACTTTTACACAAAGTTTCCAATACCCTCTAAAGGTGGCACTGTAATCGCACACATGCTTTGTGATCGCTATTTTCTCAACGACACCGTTCCCCTCGCCCGGTAACTAACTTTGTCAATTGAAATACTTAACAGAATTTTAGGACGGCCTGTCCCCGCGGGTCTGCCCAAGAGCAAATCTGAGAATTCAGAATTCGTACCTAACAGTTCTTAGGGGGGAGCGTAGGCTATGGAATCATCGAGCTAGCCAGCCAACTACCTGTTTCAGTTTGCCAATTTGTGTACTTACCCGTGTAAGATTGTTTTGATTTTAGTCGCTGATTTTGTTTTCCTGGCGACATTTTTGAAATTTTTATTTTTGATTTTGTCCCGTGGGAGGGGTTGAAACCCCTGAGCCCCCGTAGATCTGACTCTGGTAAGGAAAGACTAAATGAGAACTAGGCTAGTGAGTAAGGACATACAGAGGTCGAGATAGAGGGACAGCAAATGCAGCTACCTAGCTTGACTAGATTCATACTGTTTCATACGTACAACATGGGCGGCGTAGCACTAAAAAAGTGGGGGAGGGGGCTATAGCCCAGCCCCTGTGGTGCACTGCCCATAGACCATGGGTGCCGGAGCACTGAAAAAATTAAAGGGGGTGTGGCATAACCCTCCAGCCCATTATAGTGCATTGCCCATGTACAATTGTCTAGCTGGGTGCTTCCTGTTAGTTCTGGAACGATTAATGACATGGGGGGAGGGGGTGACTCCTTGCCAAATTGCTGGTGTCTGCTTGGACCCCCAAATCAGTCTGAATGTAGGCAATATCCTCTAGTCAACATATGAGCTTGGCTGCTCAACTCTGCCTTGTAAGGAATTCTTTGTTCAATCACCTTATTGTATTGTTTTCATTGGGAAATTGGCCAGGCATTGCAGTGTACTAGTATATGTTCATCCAGCCTGAATTGGGGAGTAATATTGTGCTGTATGTTTCATCTGCTGAACACACTTGGGTTATATCCAGGATTTTGAGTTGGCGGGGCAGGGCAGAGTATTAGCCAGGATTTAGCATCAGACATTTGCACCCCCATACAGTCAAATGGAATCCCTTGCCCCCCCCCTTATAAATCCACCACTGACACTTGTTGTTCGGTGACTAACTGGTTCTCAAAACCAGGGTCTGCTATATTCGAACAGTTCAGTCAGTCATGTTCTGTCATTCATGGAAATTGGTCTTTGACGGCTTACAAGTCACAGGCCAATGCCTATAACTGAAAGTGGTACTAAACCTGAGGTTGCCATGAATTTTTGATTTGGACTATCAACTGCTCAGTGGGGGTTTAGGATTCACATGAATCCAAGACGCATAGCACCGAGTGAGGGGAGGTAGGGAGGGGGTTATTGTAAGTGATTTCATTTTCCTGGCAATTTTTCTTTATTTTTAACTTTGATCCTGTCCCAGGATGAGGGGGCAGGGGGGGGGGGATTTAATTCCTCTGAATCCCCTCCCCCCCGTTGATCTGCCTCTGAATTTCGAGTGTTCAGGAAATCATTCATTCTTCAAACTATTCTGCAGGCAGGCAGGTATACTTTTTAGTAGTTGCAAGTCTTTGATTGTAAAAAATCGTAGTAATTGAATTTTTGTAATAGACCTTCGCCTAATTTATGGATCTCTGTCATTTCAAGTGACAATGTTAGAGATCACTAGTGGTCAATAATGATCGCAACATGTGGTACCCAACACTGAAAATGATTATTTTATATTTTCAGACGTAACTCCATCAGGCTAGTCTAACTTCGTTGATTCGTCAATCCAAAACTAAGTGGTAAGCATTCATGGCAGATGCTTTGGATGATGATTGGTGGATTACAACAGAGGGCGGATCATCTGCTGGTTTGTATTAACCTTGATGCTACACTGCCTATAATTACAGAATGTGCTACTGAAAAGACTACCATTTAATATGTGAATTAAAGTAGTACTGCATCCGTCTAGGTTAATGGTCTTATTTGACCAAATATCCACTCCTTGAATTCCGTTGTTCTGTTATGTTGTTGACTTTATGTGCCCTTGATTTTTGAATTTCCTAATTAAAACTCTGACATGAACCAGAATGGATATGGTTAGTAATATTTGAATCACAGATATCCTGTGGAAATTTGTTACTGGACTGGTTTGGGCTGGGGCCAGTTGGGCTGTCAGCCGGCAGTATTACCCCCATAAAAAGTTACTCATTTCAATATACAGTGAATAACAAAGAATGAACCTTGCATATATACGTATTTAGTTATAATTATCACATGCAATGACTCTGGAGACAATTTACTCAACATAATTTGAACAATGTCCATAGAAATCTGTTGCGGATCCCTTGAGCTGCCTTCAATGGGTGCCATTTTGATGAAGTTCTGCAAAATCATGCCTGTTGACGAACAAAAATTCCAAGGGACGGAAATCTTTCAAATTCCACCAGATATCTTCCCATGCTAATTTTTGCAAACTCGTGTTATGCAACACGCTTCACTCAGTCTCACACTTTCTTGCTCAGATCACATGACATCAGTTGAAATACTTAATTTGAGGTTATCACTACACATGGCGACTAGAAATTCTTCACCCAAGTTATATTAATTCTCGTGGACATGGTTCATCGAAGATGTGTGTAGAACCAGAGAGGATTGCTGAAAGAAAGAGTTTTTTAAGAAACAATAGTGTAAAATTTGTTTTTGACAACTTGTGAAAACCAATTATTTGGTGAGCCTATTTCAGCTATCGCGTGTTTATAATGTACCCAGGATGAGATTAATGGCGAAACTGATGGGAGTGCTGTAGCCCCAAAGTGATGGGAGTGCTGTAGCCCCAATCTGATGGGAGTGCTGTAGGCCCCAACTGATGGGAGTGCTGTAGCCCCATATGGATAGGGGTGTTGTAGCCCCTAACTGATGGGAGTGCTGTATCCCCAAACTGATGGGAGTGCTGTAGGCCCCAACTGATGGGAGTGCTGTAGCCCCATACGGATAGGGGTGTTGTAGCCCCTAACTGATGGGAGTGCTGTAGCCCCAAACTGATGGGAGTGCTGTAGCCCCATACTGATGGGAGTGCTGTAGCCCCAAACTGATGGGAGTGCTGTAGCCCCTAACTGATGGGAGTGCTGTAGTCCCAAACTGATGGGAGTGCTGTAGCCCCCAACTGATGGGAGTGCTGTAGCCCCAAACTGATGGGAGTGCTGTAGCCCCAAACTGATGGGAGTGCTGTAGCCCCTGTAAAGCCAGCCAAGGGGCTACCTGTTGCCTGGCACTCAGTCATTAGGATCAGTTTATATTTAATAGCATTATCTTAAATATGGTGATTCTATTATCAGAATATTTCCAATATGGTCCCGTGGTCTGCTTTTGAGGGCTAAATTGTAATTGTTAATGGTTTGTATTACCAGACCTGTGCTAACCATTGGGTCGTCTGAAGTTTTGATATGACTGGAGGCCCATTTCTCTGCAAACTACATTGATAGTTCCTCAGTTCAGGTCAGTTGATGGACAAGTGCAAAAGTGCAATTTCACCACTAATCTGATGTAAGCATGGTTTTAGGACACATGTTGTCACTTCATAATATCTGGTAAGTATTTGAGCAATTCTATCAAATACCAAAACGCAAAAGCCGTGGTCTTTCATTGTCAGATATTCTTGTTTAAAAGTGAATGTTTGCAGGTACTGACTTGTGGGTGGTGGAGATCCAGATGTCGAATCTGGTCTTATGTTTGTTGCTGTCTAGGCACATGTTTATTTAATGCAATTACAATTTCTATATCCGTACCTTCATTGGTCTAAGTCCACCCTCTGGGTTAGGCCCACCCTTTCTATTAAGTTACTCTCACCTAGAAATAACCCTAATTTGGTACTAGCTCTCTCCCAATGTTTCTTGCATTGAAGTCCACCTGTTGTTATAGTATAAGTACTTCTCTCTTATCTCCCATGCCGTACCTAATCAACATCTCTCGCTAACGCCCTGTCTCTAGGTGGGCTAGCACAAAACTGAGACTTGAAAAACAAATCTGGACAGCACACATTCATCAAATAATGAGTGATACATTTGTATGAGCTTACACCAATGTCCCACATGATCCCATTCTAGTATAAGCCCACCCCCATATATGTAGTTTCCCAATTACAAGCCCTTTACACTTTCACCTGAGATTATATGTATGTGTGCCTGCAAACTCTTTAATGTTTCTTTGGAAGGAAAACTACCCTTTTCTGTTGCAGGCGAAGACCAAACTAACACTTCTGAGGACGAAGTGAATGTTTTGAGGACTGGGGACAAGCCAAGTGCAAAAAGAAGATTACAACAGAAGGAGAATATCAAGAAAAAGAGGGTTTGTTTTGTGTTGTCCAATTCAACTCTATTACTGTAGGGAACTAGTGTACTTGTGCCTCAACTGAATTTTCCCTGTGAGGAGATCTTGGTTGTGGAAGGGTATGGGGCCATCAGAGGGTCGTCTCATTACATCATGTAACCTTTAAGTTACCAAATTCATTCATGTTGAGATCAAATCAACATGTAGGAAGTACTTTTTATGGCGGACAGATGGGTCTGCTAAAACAATATGTTTTGTACTTGAGGCGACAGTGAAGCCTAGTGAGTTGAGTGGCCACCTCCTGTTCTGTGGTTGCAAATATCACAGGACCACGTTGTTAAACACTTGGTCAGGTCTCTTGCTCCTCAGCTTGCTCTTAATATGTCAGTTGCATCATGTTANTGGCTGTATCTCCTAAACCGTTTGCAGGATCTTTACAAAATTTAATAAGTGTATTTATATGATGTTAACAACAGACGATGACGACTTTTGGACGGATCTGCCTACCAGTGGGCCCCCTAGTGGCAATTTTATTTTTTTACGTTTACCTCTGTATCTTCACAAGCCCTTAACGGATTTTCATGAAATTTGGTATGTTGGCACCTATTAGTACGATGATGCTATCCTCCCGTTTTCGGATGGATTTGACCTAGTTTGCGACACCCAGTGGCCATTTTTACTGTTTTTGAGTCTGTTTTGTGGCGTCCACCCCTCTATCAACCAAACCGCTCTAAGTATGATTGTGAAAATTGGCATGTATGTTCTTACTATAAAGAGGATGGTTGACGCTGAATTTCCCATGACTTTGTTTACTGTGGCGCCTCCTAGTGGCAGTTTTTTTTGCGCCCATGGCTGTATCTCCCAAACCGTTTGCAGGTTCTTTACTAAATTTAGCAACTGTATTTATGTGATGTTGACAACGGACGGTGACGACTTTAGAATGATTCTGACTACCGGTATGCCTCTAGTGGCAATTTAAGTATTTTACATTGACCTCTGTATTTTCATAGGTCTTCAGGTGTATACTTTGTGTTACTTCGGGACTATGAAGGAAAAGTTCCTAGTAGAAATTTGTTTGTGGCATTCTAATGCTGTGCTAATCTTGTATGTTGGTAAATTTGTTTTTAATTCTATGTTTCTGTGGTGCTTTAAGCAACTGATGTATAGGATGTGCTTGTATTATGAAGATCACTCACATTTTACCCCTAGCCTATTGAGAAGACAATGACCATGCCTTTCCATTTTGCAAAGTACAACATACTGCATATATGCCCTCTACTGGCCACTTTATGGTACCAATAAACAACCCTTGAAGGATACCATATACGGTGCAATTGTGGGCGCATTTCAACGCTCTGTGTTGCTCTTGTTACAGTTTTGAAGATTGCGATAATTATGTGGGGAACCCTTGGGCTAAAAGTATTCTGCTACTTTGGGAAATGACTCCCAATTCAGCTGCTATATATCTAGTAAACAAGACTTCCTCCCAGGAAGCTTTGATTGCCTGAAGGTACCACATATGGCTTTCAGTGAATCCACAATATCCCACTGTTGAGAACATTGAATATACTGAACCCTAAGAGCTTTTTATTAAAAGTACTTAAACCAAAAGAACTGAATCATGGAAAAACATTTTATTAATTATAATTGTCCTTTTAATTATGACTCTTTTCCATGTGGTTCTAAGTCATGAGTTGTCAGTAAAGCAACCCTTAAACTGGGCTGGAAGTGTCATACATATCAGACTCGAATTCCTTTTCAAATATTAATTCTCCTGCACATGTTGAAATTGCAATTGTGTGAGAACATTTATCTACTGAAAGAATGTGATGAATGTAACTGCTCACAAATCAACCATTCAAACAAAAAACTTATTCACTCACCATTTGCATTTTTCAAAATCTGAAAGTACAAGATGGCAGGCAATT
The DNA here is from genome assembly GCA_002633005.1 of Phoronis australis. NCBI lineage: Eukaryota > Metazoa > Phoronida > Phoronidae > Phoronis > Phoronis australis. The sequence continues at coordinate 20,023 of NMRA01000998.1, read as the reverse complement.
TGATTCTTCATTTTTAGAGAGAGGGACATAACCGGGTAAGACTGTTCATGGTTACCTAAGCATCCTAAGAGAATTGATTTGGTTAGTACTAGTACACTCAACTAATATGTTCCCCCATTCTTCTGATGTATGTCCAAATTTTTTTGATGGCTCTTCAGCTCAAACAGTATTGGTTATGCCATGAGTTAAGTGTCTTGATTTGTTCATTACAGAAAACTTTAAGTCAAGAACTTGCCGAGAAGACCCCTGAAGTGGCATTGCCCAAAGATTTGATTTCCAAAGTTCATGACTATTTCAAGGATAAGCTCACAGCTGTTCAATTTGATGAGATACATTTAGAAGGTATGTACCAAAAATACACTTTTTCTTTCCACCATAGCATCAAAACTGTCCATTCTGGATTTTGATTGGTCTATTATTTCCATCTCAAGTCTAGTAAATGATGATTATAACGAACTTAATGTTGCGAGTTATTGCTAGAAGCACACAACAGGTTTCATGCACATATTCTACAACTTATTTCGACTGCTATGTAATCCATTTACAACTACTTACTGTAGAACTCTCATAATTTGGATCTAACCAAATGGAGATATTTCATCCAAGTAAGTCCACTTTCCTAAACAACAAGGTACATGGACACAAACTTAAGTACCGCAAAATGGTGTCTGTTACTTCTGGTGCTAGGAACACTATGTCGAGTATTAACCAATCACTCTGTTCTGTATAACTGTGGTAGGCCATAGATTTTCCAAATTGTCCCATAGACTTGTAGACAGTGGGTCAATTCACCCATAGCCACATTTTTCTAAAATGATCCGTGATATAGCAAGTGGGATTGAACTGCATACAAAAACAATATTAAATAGTTCTTAGAATTTTGGGAAGAACATACAGCAAAAATCAATGTAGTAGATGAGAAGTTGTGTGGAGTAAATGTCTAGCACTCAATCAGGAGAATTGCAAAAGTTAAATGAGGCAGGTAGATGACCAGAGAAACTGATAAAAACATGGGAAATATGAAAGAAGAGACACAAAGTGATATTTGCAATTAGGTACACAAATGTACTAAGTATTCTACGAAATTTTCCAATATACCAAGGCAAACGTAAGCACAAACCTTACAAGACATTGTAAAAACCAAACAGCAAGCTGCTTGCTGAGGACTGCCATGATTAAATGACATAAAAGGCATCTGCAACACAGGAGAGCATGATGTCATACATAACCAGGGAAGTGTGAAGCTGCAGAATCCACAACATGTTCTGTGTTGATTTAATGTATAATGTCTGACTTATGCCCCAAGTTGTTCAAGTTACACATTTTTACAAGTTTCTTCATTCAGCATTCTAATCACACCTGCCCTTCTAATCATTGTATTGTGTAGCAGTTCATATTATATACTTTTATAAATAAATACACTTTTAGTTATTAGGTAATGCTTACTTTTACTGTATTGCAGACCAGCATTTTCTGCCGGTCCATGAGCTTCTGGAAACTTCTGTACAATACTTGAAAAAAGTCATTCCTGACTGGCCTCGTCTTGTCAATGACTGCAGCCAGGAAGACAAGGGGAGCCCTCTTGTGTTGATTCTCTGCGGCTCAGCTATCAGATGTGTTCATCTTATGAGGTATGTGCCTGGAATACCCGTAGGAGGTGCTTTAGTGCATATTTCAACTACTATGTACCCGGCTGACTTTCAGTCAAAAACATTGTTTTATTTACATGCTTTACTAGACAAAAGTGGCCTCAAGTTGTGATTAATATTTGAAGTAATTTTGGGCCTATTGGCAGGCTGTAAATGGCTAGGACAATGGTCAAAGCAGAGGTCAACATTTTACACATTTGTGTCTATAGACAAAAGTCACGCAATGAATAAATGAATGGCATTCGTATGTTTTACTGGATGAGCGATGATTCGTGGACAAGGTGATCTCAAAGTTATGGAATGCTCCTAATTATGCTAAGTATATAGCATTTAAATGACATCGCTATTTGAATATCATCTAGTACACTAAAGAAAGTGCAGTTGTATTCAACTTGTAAATGTGACAGTAAAAAATTCTCCGGATAGGTGAACTTTGCACTAACGACGTACCTTGGGTGCTCACATAGCCTGCATCACGCAGTGTTATTTCCAACACCACCTCACGATACATATTGGATATGGTTGAGTGATTTACAGCGTATCATTTTCGACACAAAACTTGTTCTTAAAAACATTTGGCAATTTTCAACCTACTTCATATTCACACCGTCAGTATATTTTGTGTTTCAAACTGATTTTACCAAGCAATCACATAGATAAGGAATTAGGGTGCAAATTCCACTTTAAAGCTTGAATCCCACTATTAAATCTTTTTAGTGACTGTAGTTCAAACTACATTCAGTAGCATTATAAATGTAACCTAATTTAGAACTGAACATCAATTAAACATGTGTAGTCACCTACTCTAATCCAGCCACCGACCTTCTAGTAACCACTTGATAACTTCTGAAACTGATCAATATCATAATTACTGGGCTTGTGTAGTATACTTTATGTAACCAGGTGATGTGCGACTCATTTCCTCTCTATGTCTCTGCAACCTGGAGGTGGACAATTGAGCAATTTGGTAGCTGCATATTGAACTTTTCTTAATTTTTGACAGTTAATTCATCAGGCTAAAAAGTTTTTACAGGAGATCCCAGAAATGCTTTTTGTACATTTAAGAGACAAAATACGCAAGTTTCACTTGACAAGTTTGATGTCCAATAATAACAATAATCTCTTAAAAGTAACGATTTATAAAAAAGATTCAGCCAGGTATTGTTCTCACTCATTTACGTATTAATACGTCATCTCTGAAATCACAAAGGATATAAAAATATTTGTATTTGTAGGTTGAGGTGCGTGGAGTATTAGAATTTAAATTAGATATATTTTAAAAGATAATGTCTCTTTAAAGATTTTAAGTAGTTCCTGAAAAGTTGTGTTCCAGTTTCATGGTCTTGTCAAGTAGGTACTGCTGACATTGTGACAAAAAGTGGCAGCAAGTGTCACTCTTTGTCTACCTCCTGGAAGAAATTACTTAAAAGCACATGCTGTCTTTTCAGAGACATTTCTAGTTTTAAAGGCAAGAAAGCAAAGATTGTCAAGCTATTTGCAAAACATATGAAGGTATGGCATATTTCTTCCATTTCCTGTCATCTTTGTTATCGATTTGAAATATTATCAGGCATTTGTAATAATTTACATGCCAAATATATATATATATATATATATATATATATATATATATATATATATATATATATATATATAGGTAAATAAAACACCAATTATGGATCAACTGAAATTTTCGGATATAATAACATCCATTGTCAACAGAAACAGAACTAAAGTAAAATCAAACACGACATGACGAATGACATCTGATATTTGGCATAGTGAACATGCCAAGAATTGTAGGATAACACTTGGTTAACCTCAACTGCTGCTTGGTGGTCTGGTAATTGGCCCAAATCTATTGCACACCCAGCAGAATTAATGAGGAACATATGATTGCAAAAGTTAACAAACATTTTAGGTTTTAAACATCACATTTCTTGCCCAATTTTCAAAATTCAAAAATCTAATCATGTAATTGCTTTTCATGAACTGTTCAAATATGCTATTATAAATAAACTTTCAAAACAGAAAATTAAAATTGCTATTGTCGCCCCACTCATGTGTTTATGATGGGTCTCATCATCTAGGTAATGATAACATCAGCAGCCTCAGGTGATATAATTAACCACAATAGCATGGTGTCTTTGATTCTGTGGTGCGCAAACCAATTGAGTTGCCCAATCTCAACATAGAATTCTTTTCATGAAACTACTTATTACATGCTCATCAATGTTAAAGTTTCCAATAAATTTAAGGCTGCATTATTGTGATTATTTATCTTTCATTGATTTAAATAATAAATCGCAAACTTCCCAAGTGCAAATAAAATTTTCTACTGAGCAAAAAATGTTTCAAATGATAGCGGTTGACTGTTATGCTGCTTTCTTCCATAGGGGTTCGATTGTAGTATTTTCCAGACTTTTGAATGCTGTTGCCTAGGTTTGTGTTCTTTATCCTCTGTGCCGTAATCTTCTGGTCACAGTTGTTTAATTCACATACAGCTCACATGCATCCAAAATGTTCTCACATGGCTGCCAGTATTGCACAATCGGCTGAGTCAATCATGAGCAAAACTTAATGCGTACAAAATACCTCTACAGTAATACCTCTACAGTAATACCTCGCCAATTTGGTACAAAAATAATTACTAAAACTGGACTTTCATCAATTTTCAAAGGTTTTTCACATTGTTGTGGATGCCCATAACTTTTTAGAACAACATCTAATGGCAGCTGCAGCACAGAATGTGAACATAGAAAAGCATTAATTTTGGTCCCAAATGTACTTTATAGAAAAATTATTAAAATTTCTCTTCTCATAAATTAGTGAAATTTTACCGTTGTAGATTTTTTCTTGGAAGGGCTTTAGTAGCAACTTTGCCAGTAATTAATAGCATGCAATTACATACTGACTGCTCTTTTTACAAAGTGCTATGAACATGAAACTCAAGTGTTCTACATCTTTTGAAGGTGAAAGAGCAGTCCAACTATTTGGCAAAGAACACGGTGCACATTGGAGTGGGAACGCCAAACCGTGTTAAAGTCCTTATTGAATCAGGTATGATGCAAAATGCGCTGAGTAATTCTTGCCATGGGTCAGGCAACCTGTGAACAATTCATTCAATAATAAATCTTGAACAATATGGTTGATGCACCATGAAAAAGTGACAATTTGAAATGTATTATTCTACCACGTTTATTTTTGTATGTATGTCAACACTAACCACTTAAGCGTTGATCTTATTCAAGTACAATTATTTTTCTGGTTTGCTACGAAACATTCATGAAGATTTGTCAATTTCAAATGTTTAATTTAATTTTGGTATTTTCCAGGTTTTCTGAAACTTAGCAAGCTAAAATTTCTAATCCTTGACTGGACTTGGAGGGACCAAAAACTCAAGCGATTGATAGACTTGAGTGATAGTACATTAGATCTTATGAGTTTGTTACAAGAACATCTGATTCCCCTGATGAGCACTGCTAGTGTCCGAGCAGCATTGTTATGAACATAGGTTTCTGTTTTAATGCTTCACTTACTTAGCACACAATATAGCTCTACTTTGTTAAATTCTTAAAAGAAACACTTTAGTCTATTAAGAGCACAGTTTGCAGTGTGCAGATGTAACTAAATCACATTTGTTTAAGTTCCCATTAATTGCGATAAGGTTATCAGCCATTGAAAATGACCATTTTAGCAATTATTTCTGTGCGAAATTAGTGGAGAATGACTGTTCCAGATTATTGCTAGCGGCCAGAGTGAATGTATCACATGATATCCCTGAATATGTGAGCTAATCTCAGTTGGAAAGAGTTTGAGATTTCATAACATTCTTAGCTAGGTAGCTCTGTGACCAGCAGCATAAATTATGTTGATGAGCTCAAGAAACCCACCAACACTATTGTAAGTTTTAAAATTTTATTCGCAGAGTTTTATTCTCAATTTTATGAGCAAGCAAATGACAATATCATATTTTCTTTTTTCATACCTCTATCTTTTTGATGTGTTGTGGTCAAGTTTGCCTTCTTTTCACATATCCAGACACACAATGAATTTTATCTAATGAAAAACATCACAAAAACAGGTTTTCGGAAGATGTACCATTTATCTGGTTGAGAATACGTGTCTGTAGGTATCACAAAACTGGAAAACGTGTGACAATTCACATAATTAATGTGTACAGGGATCTGCAGAAAATGAACAAATGCAGTCTGATTGAAAAATGTTACTGTATATTTGGTTCAGTTATGTTGAATTCTTAAGAAATGAAGATCAGTGTCTCATTCAACTGTAGCGACCATTTTATTTGCATGTTTGATGTTATGTTGAAAGAACATTAGTAGGGAATATATTTTGAATAAACTGGTTTTATTTGCATTGCAATTCGAGTGTATCTTTAATTTGGGCAAGGTTTGAGACAGATAATAATTTTGAGGGTCATTTATTAATAATTTAGCTGTCTTAATGAATTGGATTGAGGATGAAGAAAATATCTTAATGTGTTAATAGAAGGAAAGCAGCAACAGCAGTAGCACCACCACCACCACTAGCACCAGCAGCTGCACCGCCACTAGCAGCACCAGCAGCAGCACCACCACCTCCACTAGCAGCAGCAGCACCAGCAGTTGCAGTAGCAGTTCTTCATTAAAAAGTGTTATTTAAAGTCCTGTTTAATGTTTTGTCTGAAATCATTTATTCTCCAACATTTGCAGTTTGAAACACTGATTTATTCTTATAAATCGGGCGGGGAGGTTGAGCTTGAGTCATGTAGTAATGGGGGTGAGAAGTTCTTTTATTTATATGAGCACAGTCCCAGGAATTGCTTTCGCAGTATATTCAAGTTCTCATTCACTAGTAAGACCAAGCTTGGAGGAATAGGTGGCACCGATGTGCAATGATTGATTGTCAGTCAGTGAAACCAGGATTTGAACCCAGGTCTCCCAAGCCTGAGTCCGCAGCTTTAGCCACTGAGCCAAACTGTGAGAAGGTTACAAACTCTTTTTCCATCCTTCCCATTTTGGGATCACCTCTCGTTCGTCTTCCATCTACAACAGGTTCGGTGTGGTGATAAATCACTTGGTGAATAGTCTTAACCACACGGTCTCTCACCATACCCAGACTCTTAACGTTTGCACTCCCTTGCAAGCATACAGTCCGACTCAAGAAAAAACAGTTGTGAGAGAACAGATAGATGAGTTCACTTTCTGATATATTGAGCAGGGTATATTCCATTGTTTTTCATACTTGTTTGACTGACTTAAAAGGGCATGGCCATCTCGATGGTTCGTTTTTTTTTTCAAGTTTGGTCAAAATCGGATTCAATGTTATACTGTGGTTGGGATGGCCACTATTGTGCATTGTAATCCTATCCAACGTCAGGACGCAAGACTTGTCAGCTTTAAAGTCATTTCCGCTGAGATGCGTTGTGTTGTTTAGCTGCAATGTCCGAACCTTAGTTAGCAAGAGGCTGCCGCCGTAATGCGGGTATTGATCGTGATGATTTTTTATAAATTGTTAAAGAGGTTGGTTGATACAAAAGCGTAGGAACAATAACAAACATGAAGTTAGGAGACAATTGATGCTGCAGAACACGTCACAAAGAATACATTTAGACCCGTTGGCTGAAAACCACTCATGGCCTTGGAGTTTTCAAAACTGACTGCTGAAATTTAGTTTATATAATTTCCGGAGGAATACTGCGCGAAAAGAGTTTGGTTAGAAGCGAGTTCAGAATCTGTATTCCAAAATTGTAGGACCTGTTCCTTTTTGCGGATGTCAGTCGCAAAAGCGAGTTGGTTGTTTCTCGCAGCTCATGGTTTCTCTTCTTAAGCATGCTGTAACTTCCAAGAAGTTCGTTAGCTTGAGCATGCAATAGTTTATGTTCCAGATAGGTTCATCGTCTATGTAGACCAGTTCCTAGTGAGCGTTGGCGGCCAACAGGGTTATCGGCTGCGCTGTCGTCCCAGTCGTTGGCGGTATTTCTCCGTGGATAAAAACTCGGGAACCCAATGGTCGTCCGCCTAAGCATAAAACTGGCTTGTTGTCGTACTCACCCAATTATTCCATTTCAAAGTTATGTTCTGAATAGGATTTGATTTAACTCTTACAAATATCTAAGATTCGTTAATTCAAACGTTTTCTTTTACTTAAGCCGAGTTGTTCAACTGTGCATTGCTTTTCGGCAGCCATTTTATAATGACTCCAATGGTCATCATATGCTGCCGCCTTTTGAATGAACAGAAAACCACACAGAAAAAGGCCAAGAAAATAGTGGAAAGTGGTTTACAGCAACTCTACTTCAACCACAAACCGTTTTACTAGTATGATATCGATTTTTAAATCGATTAAAATTGATTTAGAATTTCAGTTCTGGAAAATAAATCGCAATTGTTTTATTCCAGATAGACCTTACTTATTTTGTATTTGTGACCTCTTTATTTGACTTTTTGCTCATGTTGTTCTTAACACCACTTATCTCTGCTGTCTTTCTTTTTCTTTTCAGTTTCTCTTCATTCTCTGTTAACACCTTGTCAGCCAAAACAGAGCTGTAACCCTTTGAGACTTGGTCGGGGAAAGTTGATCATTGAACCTCGATACAATTGTTCTAATAAATTACCCATAATTGTATTGTTTGATTTTTTCTCATCTTTAACAGGCTTCTGCATTCATAAATAAATAAATAAATATCCAAGTTGCACTTGAATTCTATTGCTCAATCTCTTCTTTTATTTTTGATTATGTCATGCTGTGTTGTATGTAACAATTGCAATATAGTGAAATAAAGTCAATGTTTTACTTTATTGGTGGCCATTCTCTATCAATTCAAGTATTTTAATTTTCCTCAAATAAATTCAAAATGCTTTAACCAAAAATTTCAACATAAATTTTGAGCTCAGTACTTTGTGTGGCAATAAAAAAACAAGTGAACAATATTTTGATGACTAAGGCGTGGGCCGAAACTGTTAAGCACCCAGCGTGTTCCATTTGTCTGCTGCGTTTTTCCTTTGGCCTAACAGATGTCGGTTAGTGCCTGGGACAAATAGATACATTGCATAAACAACCCCTGAGTTGCTTTTTGTTCCGTCTGAAGAAAATTTAATTTCGAAAATATCTTCTGAAAATGAACAAAAAAGTGCATTAGTAAAATCGACAAGTTTTAAGTGGTCTCAAAAAAACAGTCGGTAAATGCACTAATTTTAGTCTCAGTTCTTCCATGCGTGTTTCTCCCGAGAGGTTAGTACCTAACGTGCAGACGAGCACTCCAAATTGGAACGCTAAGTCCCGCGTGGTTGCGCTGCACGCGAAACAAGATGGCGGACGACCTTTGGAGCCTGACGACGATAGGTATCCGGACTATATAATGCTAGTTTAGACCGTACACGGTCTTAACTTGTGGTTTTTTAATCGGACAAACCTTTCTGTTTCGCCATAGGCGTGGAGGTTGTCTTTTGTGTGCTGATTTGGATGCACCTCTGTAGATGTGCCACTGGTTGTCTGTAGCAGATCTACCGAGGTGCATTGGTTATCTGTCGCTGTCAATACAACACCTGCAGTCGCACGTGTACGGGATGTTGTTTGCATTTTTAAAGCATAGCAAGGACATATTTGATTAGCTTTCAGTGCGTTTTCACCGATTGTTTGTATCAATGTCAACAACTCGATTGCGCAGATGGCAGAAGAAAAAAAACACAAAATTTCGGCATTGCATTCATCTCTTCAGGAATTAAAATGACAACTAATTGATAGTATTTGATAATGAAACGAAATTTGAATAGTGCAAGTGGGTAAATCAATTTTATACCGGGGGCATGTTTAGGCCCATGCGTTTTATTACTGATAGACGCCTCCTCTAAAATGGCCAAGACGATCTATTGTTATCCTAATGCCAGTTCACTCAGTTTCGCACAATGAGTCCGACCACTGTATGTCGGTCTGCACACATCTAATGCACAGCAAAAGACACCAATGGCCGGTTGCATGAAGCAATCCCAAATAGCTAGGGACTCAACTAATGTCCCTAAGTCTTTTTGCATATTTATGTCTTTATGGACTCACAGATGCAATATTTTTCTATCATTTCATCTTTATTACGAGCTCCTCCTTGATTAATGACATTTTCTAATAATATAACTAAAAAACTGAGCTCAGAGTTCATTGAAAATCAATAGTGACTCAGTCCCTAAATTGGGGTGTTGCATGAAAAGATACCCAATTATTTTCGATAACATTGACAATTCAACGCAGAGTTTATTTATTTATTTATTATTGTGATATTTAAAATGAGGGTGGCCTCTTCAGTGATAGCACTGCTTTGTATTAAAGTCAAAAGTTGACTTAGTAATGAAACTAAAACAATACAAGAAACGTCAATCGATGTTTTCACAAGTCCAAAATACGCAGTAGATTTAGGGAACTTAGTCGAGTCCCTATTTGGGACTATTTCATGCAACCGGCCACAGACCACCTAAACTGCAGTTCCCATGTGATCAGTGGTGGTCTCCCGCAGATGTATACAATCATTTGTAATTCCCATATAAATATCATATGTAAAAACACGTTGACAATTGAATATTGACTGTTTTATTTAGTCAATCGATGACATTGAGTATTTCCAGTTGTCGATCAAAAGAAAAAGTATGAAAAGGAATTTATGTACTTAGCTGGCTCAACTAATTGGTTTCTAGTATATGTAGGTTATCTCATATTTCAAAGCTAGTCTCTTTTTAATACGTGCGTGTATTGTGTTACATGCCGATCTTGACTGCCTAAAATTTGGTAGCCCAGTTAACTGCGTGTATCTAAGTCAGCGCTATTCATGCTTATTGACAAATAAGCGTCCTACGAAAGGGTTTATTCTGTAACATGGTGTTTGTGTTGACGCGACAAGATGATCTATTTAATTCGAGATGATGTTCAGCGTTCTCGAGATGAACATTCTGCCAAATTTGAAACTTCTCTTCTCCCAAAGAATTGAATTATTTGTTTTACTGAGAAGTGTTGTTACGATGTAGGATCGACGTCACTAAAACCTTCCACGCGATTGTATATTTAAAGTTATTATGTTTGGTATACTTTTATTTCTATACTTTTAGAGTTAACATCACTTACTGTAGTCTGCTAAAACAAAACCTATTCTACGTGTTCTCACGGTCTAATCTTGTTACTCGGAATGTTACTAACACATTTTTGGACATTTTCTGTTCTCCGTTAATACGACCCCAAGATGATTATCCATCATTTTGCCCTTGAGTGTATGATACATTGCGCCAGTAAGTGGAAGTTTACATTTGATAAACCCTTGATTTAAGCTATAAATTCTAGTAAAAACTCGAGATTTCGTGTAAAATTCGAAATTTTGAGCTCAAACTCGAACTTACAGCTTGAAGCTGGGATCACCAACACAGTCATCCACGTAAACCATCATGTTCTCGAGTGGAGAATATATTAGACACTTGTTTTGAGTTCGTGCTGAAGTAGAATGAAAAATGTTACTTCGGTTCCAAGTGAAAAGATTATATCCTTGGCCTTGAGCGTAAGCCTGTAAACCTAACGACAAAACGTATATGGTTACAAAGATCGTGTTGTGACTCCTACGTAAAATGTAGCTTATCTGTTGCTACTGTCGGGCTATGGACTGTGGACTGAAGTGCCATAACTAGACGAATGTTATCAACCAGGTCCGTTGTAAAGGGCTTTGACTGTACTAACATGCATTAGTTTTAAAATATCACCGTATTATTATGCAACACACACTGGCGACTTTGAACTAGTGCGCCAACAATGGAAAAGATGCATAATTGTTGTAAAATAATTGCGCCATTGACATCGAAGATGGATCAATTTCTTAGAGGCCGAGGAACAATTTGTATTAAAAATAGCCGGAAACGTCACAAAAATCGTGTTTTTTGTAAAAAACACGACTCGGTGAGAAATTCAGAACAGTCTATCCAGCTGTCACTGCCGTTTTAGCTACATGCTTGGGTTTTGGAAATAGCAATGCGGTTTTCTGGCAAACAAACAGAAACAAAACATACCAACGTTTTAAGGCACGACAATAAATAATAAGCAGGATCTCCTATTAACAAAACAAATAGTCCTGCATTATAAATATGTGTTCTGTGAATTAGTAAACACACCAGATCAAACAGTTTTACACCATAATCAAAACTCATTCGCGTGCCACATAGAAAACATGACTAGCCGAAGTATAGAAATGTGAGTAGGCCTAATAATACACTGGCTCAAACGACAGTCCCTCAAGGGTCTTTGGCGGTTATCGAACATTGAAACACGAAAACCTGAATTGTTTTTCTGTTGTCAACAAGGGAAGCCAAAACATGTTCTGTTTTTTGTTTGTCCCATGTGCCTTTCATGTAAGTTTCGAAATGTGACTCCTTTAAGGGAGGGTATCAATGACTTCAAATTTTGTTTAATATTCGTTCAAGCTAAGATATCAAAAATGCTGTTCTCTCATGTCGCTTTGGTTTTAGACAACTTTAGATTTTTCTGAAAATCATATAAATCCTATTGTTAGTAACCCTTATGCAAAAGTGGAACAGTTTAAAAATTCCTGTATACTGTATGTGCGTGTCTACGTTTAGCACTATAGCAAACACACGTGCCTATGCAATGTAAAATGCTGAGTGTTTTATAGTACGTTTTCTCTTTTTGGCCCCTACTTTGGAATCGAGCGGACTGTCGCATACAGAATGACTCAAACTACCCATCATCCATGAAGAAAATAAAAACCATGTTTTTTCAAAGAAGCATACTGCACTTGGCATTTCTTACAACTAGTAGTGTATTCGAACTTAACAAGTTTTAACTAACCTGTTTTTTTAGATATTCCCCAGTTTTAAACTAATAAAGTTTTCTAGGGTTTAGCTGTCTTGTTTTGTAGTGTCCGTGAGTGATGACGTTGAGTGGCACAGTAAACTTTAAATACAATAGTAGTGATGGAGATAATAGTCTAGTTTATACCTTGACCTCTTTTGTAACTTATCTTTAGCCGCGAAGAGTTACCGACATTTATATTTTTACTTTAAGAAATTGCAGTTTTGACTGTCGACGTTTATTTACAAGAGACCACTGTACAACGTTGTAATGAGTAATTTATTCCGATTTCGTGAAGGCACTGCTGGGTCTGTTTCGTAAAAAAATGACTTAAGGCTTAAAAAATTTGGTCTTACGTTCTACACAATTATTTCTGAGAAATAATTAAATCTCACTTGTGCAAAAGTCTAAAGTATCTAATGTTATACACTAGCTAAATTATTTCTGGACTGTAATGCGCTCGTAATTAATTGGCCGAACCGTTTCCCAGCAATTGTGAATACAAAATTGGACTAAGTATCAACCGGAGACTAAAGAGCACGAACCCTTTGTGCCCCCCCCCCCCCTNCCCCCCCCCCCCTTGTGGCTACGCCAATGAACACAACTAACAACACAGCCAAACATGGTCTATTTATTTTGCTCGCTAAAAGTGCCTAGTGTGAGAAAGCTTGGAAAGGAATCGGATGTGGTTGGCTATCTCTCGCTAAAACAATTATTGTTGGCGGATTCAGGTCAGTTTGTGAGGGGTGAATGGAGAAAAGACAATCGTTACATTGCTTTAGCAGCCAAGTTTGTTTCAACGGTTTTCTTAACGTACACTTAAATATGTACGTATAAGTATAGATATACATGTTCATTGGTTTGAAGGGACAGAAGAGGATCAAATGTAGCAAACCTTCTTACTGGTCAAGGACCAACTGTTACCCCTTTGTGTTCTCGCAAGCTTGGTGCATATACACACTGACTCAACGCCGATAGATATTTTTTACTGAAGGAAGGTCACGTATTCAAAACTTCTCGTCATCTTGGTATGGGCGTTAAATATTCTCGTAAAAGCGAGTGCCACAATTTATGGATGTACAAATCACTCTAAAAGTCATAACTGTGCCGATTTATTAAATTAAAAATAATGCACGATTTAATAGATATTTGATGCTAGTATTTGCGTACTAGTTTTCTGGAAAAAACAACGCGTGATATCGAGGCTACTCAATAGCCTAGTGAGTGCTCTTGTGACGCAGCAAGATTAAAAAAACTCTTGGAAGAGTCCGGAATCATCTTAAAACATCGTATCATCAGGTGTATCATAATCTTTGGAAACGATTATGCCTTCCGGTCAGCGAAGTGTGCCTTTATCTGCAAACTTTAATTATGGTACGTGTAGTATTTTGATAAGCATTTTTTTATAATTCTCGAACAGTTTTTTGTACTTCCCTGAGTCGCAACACACTTCGTCATTTATTGATGTATGGACATTTCTGGCAGAAAAAATTGTGTAATGACGCAACAACAGAGCTCACGATGTTGTTCTTTTGTCTGAATTATGGGAAATGGACACAATTAATATGATCTTAATGTTCAATTTTCGATGGTTGCAATGAGAAAAGATTTTTCAGCCATTTTGTTGGGGGAAAACCGAAGGTCGTGCATGAGATGTCCGTTTGAATGTGTGAACTTTTCACTTTCGTACTTGAAGAAACAAAAAAAATATTCTCTCATGTAACGCAACATGCCATTTTCCACTCGTTTTACTGTATTCACACTCTGTTTTTTATCTTTTGCCTTAGACCGTTGTCGATCGTTGTTCAATTTCATGACGTCACATGCCAACCATTTTGTTTACGTAAATAAGCCAATGGTTAGATGCGAAATTGTAGTTAGTGCTCATTTTGCTTGCTTTCCACCCCTATTTCTTATCGACAATTTTCAGGGTCTCAGATTATTCCGAATAAACTAAATTACTCAAAAAGAAAGTGCACGCTTCTCCAGGCAATTAGATAAAATCATCCATACATGAATGTGATCAACAGAAGTGTCATGCGATATCATCCCAAGAGGAAAGAACACTACGGTTTTAAGAAAAGGGTAGAAACGGCAGCCGGAATACGAGAGTCACAAAATGAATGGTTTAGTTGTGGTTCACATTTTGGAAAGACGGTTTTGGTTTAAAAATAATGTTCAAGATAAAATTAATTCCCCTAAACATTGAAGTCACGTGTCTCAAAATAAATTTCATGATGTTAACTGGTTTCAACCAACGAAAGGATGCGAAGAGTCACCTGCCGTTGACTCGTCTACCGTGACTTTTCGACATTCCTCTTGGCTTGTGCTTGCTGACGCTCTGAATGATGTGTTCATGGATGATGTAGACATTTTTAAGACATCGTGTGTGCGTGTTTGAGTGTGTGAGTGACTTAATTCCAGGTAGGATGGTAGGATGTTAACTAGTACCCCTTTAAATAAAAGTGTTTCAAACGACTTTCAGTGAGTTGCACTGGTACGGAATTTTTTTGAAATTTCGTATTCATGCCCTGTCCAACTAATCGCTATATCAGTTCAATACCCTGAGAGGGAATGTTAATGGTAGTTTTTAGTTTCCGTTCTTTAAAAGGCGTGTTTGGTGGAGCTGTACTGCTTAATCTGTCATTTGTGATTGTCTTCATTGATTAGTGTTTTTCTCGCCGTATAACTATAGCCCCTTAGGCACATTTCAAATTACCAGAAATTTCTCTTTGAGTGATTTTGTTTCTTTTGGTTTCATTTTCTTTAGTTTCGGATGTGAATTTTAACTAAAATAATTTCAGTTGTGCAGTGCGTCGTCGACAACCCACGTGTTACTAATAATTTTTGTCTTCCTGTTAAGTGAAATAGATAAAAATGTTTTAGACTGTCTTATAAGAGATGAACTAAACGTACTTTGTATGTGTATTTTTTGTGTCTTGGGGTGTCTAGCGTTGAGAAATATAAATCTACTTTTTCTCATAATTTAACTGCAAAAAATCGAAAGATGAATTAAGTCACTTAAGCTTCTAAATCGGTCTCTTAATATTGTTTACACGACTTGATGTTCGTTACCAACAGTTCTCAGTTAAGAAAACTCGTAACCGAATTTTGGAGTTGGTCAGACCTAAAATATCGAATTTGAAAATGGCGCATGTGTGTATTGACAGTAACTTTAGCTGCCGGCTCATCTGTCTGCAATTGAGGATGGGGCGGATGTTGTAATGTTTGTCAGTGTTGCATTTTGGAACGAGTGGCTTTGGTTTTTAAATAGGCTCCTATCGCGGAAATTCATGCAATTTTTCGTTTTGGGTACCTAAACAGCTGCAAAGTGCAGTTTTAAGTAAGGAAAATTTTGAGACCAGTGTTACAGGGGTAAGTGGTCTGAATGAAAAGTTGGTTTTGTTGACAATAGTGCTTTGATGGTGAAAATTCCTGAAGCTGTTGTGGCTTTGGGATACTTTTTGTAATAGCTATTTCCTTAGTCAAAAGGGCCATTTGTTGTGAATTTTGCGGGATATAATGCAAAGTCACGGAGGGGAGATGTTTGTTGTTTTTTTTGGCAAAAATGTCTTATTGGAAATTGCTAGTTAATCAATTTGTCACAAACCATACATAAACATGAGGCTCAAGTGTTTCACATCCGTAATTTTCAGTGATCTATTTTTGTTGTTTTATTTAGGTATACTTATTCTAGGAATTGTTAAAATGTTTCACATTCACATGAGGCTGTATGAAAATAACACTTTTATGATTTTCATGAAAAAGTCAACAGTTACTTGAAACGAAATTATAATTTTAAAATTTTAAGAACGTTTTTGAAATTTGATCTATACAAATGAAAATTGGTCGTGTTTTACTATGAATGTGGCTTTTTTGCTACAAAGACCCAATTAAAGACAGATTGGTATTAAGTTAAAAATTAAGTCTACACACTTCTACTTTAAGAAATCATACCCTGTTACACAGTGAATTTCTGTTATATTAAGTAAAGACATAGATTTGTCGATGAAGTATTACACAACCCTTATGGGTATCGGGGAGGAGTAGATAACTCACATCTCTGTGTTCACCTCAAGATTACACACAGCATCGACCTGCTGTGAAAAATGCTTCTTCTACAGTGGTTAACGACAAGAATATACATGTACCATACCGCAAATATTGAAGCAACGACCAGCAGCCCCATCTATTGTGTCATGGAACAAAACTGTTATTTCTCTTTCAACTTTTTATCATTGGGACTTGTGCCCATTTGGGCACAAAAATTAACACGAAGTAAACCTCTCAAAAATATTATGAAGCCGATGCTAAGCTGCCAATATTTTTAAAACTTAATTGTTTAGTGACATGAACTTTCGAAACATTAATTTAATGCTCTCTCGAACTATATCACTTACCGTCAAATCGCACGTTAAGAATTTAAACAGCCTGCTGTTAAAAAGGGCTAGGTGTGAAAGTAAACGTTGCAGATCTGTACTTTGTTTATCAAGTTTCTTTGAAGATTCTCAGTGACTGATTACATAACAAGATACAAATTTTCTATGGAAGGTAACAGTAGCAGCCGTTTTACCGTTAAATGCCACGGCCGTTGTCTGAGCTTGTAGCGGCCACAAACTCGCGTTGCCAGTCCCTAAGCTCAAGTTCTGAAGAAGAGTAAATTTAATACCCAGCAGTAAATTTAATCCGGTGGTAAATGACCGTTTCCACTGACTACCGTCGGAAGTTAAGCCGCTTGCACTCAGTAAAGAATGTTACGCGGGGGAAATAAAAGCTTAGAGGGAAAATAGTTCAAGACACCTGCTATAAAATTGTTCTCCACTTTTTCTTAACAAACGGGAAGCGATTTCTAGGTTTGCCATAACTGACAGTTCATTATTTATTGAGAGCATGCTCGGAACATAAAATGACACGTCGTAACAAGCCAACTTGTAAAGCTTCGTTCTCAAGCAATAACACCACTACACCATGAGATACCAACTTGTAAAGCCTTGTTCTCAAGCAATAACACCAATACACCATGAGATACCAACTTGTAAAGCCTCGTTCTCATGCAGCAACGAATTACCATTTCTGTCGAAGCTCTGAAATCACCTCAAATCTCACTAAGGAAAAACTTGATTTCAGCTTCTAATGGTAAGTTTTGTCTCTTTGATGAAAGTAGCTTAATACCCGATTTAACCGGGCACTTCACCGTTGTTAAGTTGTCAATGCTGAATTCTTAACGGAATCGCTTTTGGGTTTAAAAACATTATCACACTAATCCCCGGCCGCTCTTGCGATCCTATCGCAAGCTCCGCCTCTAAGCGAAAAGTCACGTGATACCCGACATTCGAACGAGACGTCAGAGGCAAATACACTCCGAAACCCTATANCCCCCGCCATACCCTGTACAGGCTTCTTTTTATTTATTTGTTACTCGTTACCTTTACTAGGCCCATCTCCACTCCACTCCCATCTCCACTCCACTCCACTCCCATCTCCACTCCACTCCACTCCCATCTCCACTCCACTCCCATCTCCACTCCACTCCACTCCTTGTTAGCAATTTTGTTATGCCACGGCCTATATTTTGTGTGTACATGCTTTCTAACTTATTAATCTACCTCATCTCGTCAACTATTGCCTAGGTTTATTTTTACCCTTTGTTAGCCATTTTGTTCGTACACTGGCTATATTTTGTGTACACATAAGTTTTAGCTTGTTACTCTGCCTCAACTAGGCTCCTATTGTCTGTTAGCCTAACTCGATATTTACTTCCTGCTAAATATTTCAAGTAGTTTTTTCACTTACTAGATTCGTGTTTTATTTTCTGTATTATACTTTCGCTTCCGTTCATTTAGTCCCATTTATTCCTGCCGCGACACAAGGTGCAGGCTTTCAAGCGTTCCTAATTTTCCTACTTTTTCCTACTTTTTTGGTCCGTTCCTACTCTTCCTACTTTTTTCGGAAATTCCTAACATTACCTACTTTTTCCTACCTTTTTCTCGCTGCTCTAAATTTTCCGTCTAAATTATGTTTTTGGAGTAGTGAGTAGTCGTTTAATTTATCAGGAACAGCTCACACAGGACTTCCTCCAGCACAAGTGATGGTTACCTAAAGACTGTGTAGTTGGAGAGCCAGCAGGACTTCACACTTACAGTGTATGAGTGTGAAAGGTTTGAGTTCATTATTCTATTGTATATCCCCTACCATTGAAGGAAAGGGGCGTTTTTAAGTTGCACAATCCTGGGGTTTGGTCCCTGGGTGGTCCAAAAGAGGACCCAAAATGATTTTGAGTGTAACATCCGTTTCAAGTTTATTTCATTTAAATCACCATTCAAATTAAAATCACAACTTAAGACATGAAAATGCCTGGGGTTATTAATTAAGATTCCTACTAATTAACGGCCCATTAACAATGTATTTCAACTTTTAAGTGCAACAAAAATTCTTTTTTCCAAAACATAGTTTAATAACAGTGGACACCATATTCACAACTTAAGACGCCATTTTTCCTGGAGCAGATTAGATGTGGGTGTTTGGACCCCAAGGGATAACAAGACCCCCAAAAATGAAATTGTATAAAAGAGAAAATACTACAACTTTTATTTCTGCTATGGATAAAATAATATTTGAAATGAACAGAAATACACACTTATTAATTAATGACCAATAAAAGATTTATTTAAAGATGTAGTTGCATGCTCCGAACTATGCTAATGTAAAGCAGGAACCAGGCGACAATGCTATTTGAATATCATCTATGCTAAACAAAGTGCAGTTGTATTCATTGACAACTTGCAAATGTGAAAACGACCTGTGCAGTGATGAGGTACCTTGGAGTCTCACATAGCCCGCATCATGCAGTGTTATTCCCCAAAACTACATCACAATTCTTACTGGACACGGTTGAGTGATTTATGTGGATCATTTTCGACACAACACTCATTCTTAAAACATTTGGCAACGTATTTCATATTCACTCGATCGCTATATGTTGTGTTTCTAACGAATTTCACCAAGCAATCACAGTGATAAGGAATTTGCGTGCAAGTTCCACTTGAAACTTTTAAGTGCAGCAAAAATTATTTTATATGTGCTAACTGCAAAGCGATACCGAAGCTAGTTTACAGTGAAACAACACGTGTAGGTGAGACCAAAGGTCATATATACTATGACAAACTAAACTACTTCAGATATCGATAAATACAAAAGTTACATAATATGTTGAGGTGTAAACTGAGGTGGTTTGTCTTGTCGCAACATTGGGCCATCGTCCATAGTTCTCTTCAAGTTTCGAGTTTTCAGTCAAAATAGAAATTGACTGAAAACTCGAAACTTGAAGAGAATTATGGACGATAGTCCAGTGTTACGACAAGACAAGCAGATCACGTGGTACAATTAAACCAATAATCGTAGAACAAAGAGGGTCACTGACCCGCGAATCCAAACAATATGATAATGAGGACGAAGCAGTATAGCGTACATAAAATAATTTAATACTTAAGTAAAATTTCCCCAAAAAATAGTTTAGCAACCTTGGACACCATGTCTACAAC
>NMRA01000997.1:50118-75259 GCA_002633005.1 Phoronis australis | reverse complement strand
GGAAGTGTAAAAGGCAAGGAATAAATTTTTCGGATATCTTGTTTGGAGTAATGCTGCAACAATTTTTCATAATTGTCAACGACTAAGGTGACACTATAGTCAAGAAGAATCACTTTCCGAGATCAGCCTCAGCTGGGAATCGAACTTCACAAATTGTTGCGTCGCAGGCAAACGTTTTGTTTGCCTGCGCTTCATCCCAGCATCAGTACGTGGGAGAGTATTTCAAGCGAATGTCTGGCAAATAACGGCGATAATTGGAGATTTGTAATTAAATCGCAAAACACAACGAATAATTTTGTGTTTTTTTAGGTTTATTCAAAGCTTATAAGGTCAAAAATTTTATCCCACTCAATCCCAAGCTTGCGTTTTTCGGTCGTGAAAATGATAACGTCAATTTAACCAATATATTTTGTTTTGATGATAATGAAAATCTTAAGTATGCAATAATATTGATTAAGAATTTTAAGCGTGAAAATTTCAATTAAAACGAACAATTAAGGAATCCCAGTTTAATTAAAGAATTTACCGTTTAATCAATAGGCAATAATTCCAATTAGGATACCAAAAACTAGCAAACTTGACATATGGCATTAATACGACTATTTGAAGTTACAAAATGTTAATTGCACACTTAGAACACTATGATCACAGTTATTTCATATCGTAGAAATATGATGATGTTCATGGCGTCGTGAATAGAATTTTGGTATTGAAAATATAGAACAGCGCACAATCTTTACAACACGTGTTTCACTCGAACACAAATGTGAGACAGTGCGTTTTAAGGTGATAAAATGTCGCCGCGCACAACTACGCACAGGTAAAACAGGTCTGTAAAAAGGTAAACGCACGCATTTAACAGTATATCTACAATGATCATTAAAATACACGACACCTTCAGGTATTAATGATCTCATTTTTGTCAAACTTTTATTGGAATTTTTAAACAAAACACGTCCAATATTACTTTGTCATCTGCACACAATGTTACATACAGACTTCAAGAATTTCAAACAGTTATTTCACAAAACATTTCATCAAAACATTATCACAAACATTTATTCAACCAGGTGATGGTACAGGTGTGTTAAATTAGATATCAAGATAACTAAACTCCTTCACATCACCTCTCCACTCCAGTACATACACCTTCCCTGGGCCTGATGGACATATGGCTGTAGGCCTGTAGATATCACCCTCCGTAGCGATCACGTGTGCACGTGCAGGGGTCAATAGATGTATACACTGTTTGTTCCAGTCAGCCAGGAGAATGTGGCCGAACTGATCCACACACACACCGCGCGGCGCACCCAGTCCATCACTGAATGTGTGTTTATGGGCCGGCTGTGTGGGGTCAATCACGTACACACGTGGGGGTGTCATCTGGCTCACCACCACATGTCCAGTGTTCTCAGCCACACATATATAGTGTGGTGAGAACTCACTCAGACCCAGGGAGGGGGCGTTTATTTGATGATGGACCTCACAATCAAAGTCACTGTACAACACCCGTCCACCGTGTGTATCCGCCACTATCAGCTGGTCGGTGTGACATGTAATACGCCCCCCATCTTTATACACACCTGGGTAGACCTTCACCAGTTGACCTCTGGCGTCATACTTGACAACACCGTGAATGCCGCGGTCGGTGATGAAGATCTCACCAAGTCTATTACATGTCACATCAACAGGGCACTGCATTTGGTGCTGGGCGGTGTTTAACGTGAATTTGAATGTCAAGTTGTTTTTATCAAACACCTTGACATTCTCGTTGTTCATGTCCGTTACAACCACCACCCCATCACCCACTGCCAGTCCCACACAACAGCCTCTCCCCTCCCCTTCAAGCCGACTGCTAAATCTCCGCTCAAGTTGAACATGTTTAACAGTCAGTTGAGGGGTCACACCGTGGACAGGTGATTTACTGGAAACTGCAACAACTGAGGCAAAATTTTCTAAAAAATTGGGTGAAATATTTTCGTCTTCCATTTTTCTCATAATATTCACAGCTACATTTGGAACTGCAATTGTCGAAGGTTGGATTTCAAAGACTGCTTTTTCAACCCGCTTTTCGATTTGATCAATATTCAAGTTTTTAAGAAGAGACTTAATCTCATTGAATTGTTGCAGTTTCTCAGCGTCATGACACGACTCAAGAACATTATTTTCATAATCATATACGCTAGCAAACTTCGCCCTGTTCAGTTCAGCCTCATCACAAGCAGCTTCTGCCTGTTTTCTTGCCGCCTCTACTTGTTTTTCCAAGTCAGCAATAGCTCTCTCTTCATTAACCTTAACCTGACGAGTGATCTGTGCTAGGAAATCGCTGTATACACGTTTTATCTCATTCTTACAAGCATTTTGTTGCTGGGCATAACTTTGTGTAACTTGCTGTCGTTTATCACGCAACATTTCCCAGTGCTGCGTAACATCTCGCCAAGGTTTCAACAAATCACGCATCACCTCAATGGCGTCTTTTGCAGCAACGTCTAAATCTTTCAGATCGTGTCGCTTATGACTTGAAGTTAAACAACGTGAACATATGGCCACCTCGCACTGTTCACAGTACAGTTCCAAAACTCGGTCTCCATGAGCTGAACAATGCATTTTATTCATGCTGTCATAATTCGAAACAATGTCACAGATACCGGCATGAATAAAGTTATGTTTGAAGCCACTAACCCGTTCTCCTGGAACAGCAAATTTTGTTATGCACACCGGACATGGAAATTCACCACTTTGCCCCTGTTCTGTCATGTGACTGTTCAAGCAATCTTCACAGAATGAGTGAAGACATGGCAAAACCCTCTGGTCTCTGAATCGCTCAAAACACACGGGGCACTCTACCAGTCGACGCAGCTGGGCAACTGGATCGTTCGACGCCATGTCCTGCAGACAGAAAATAATTATAATCACTCAAGACATATTTCAGCTTCAAACGGTGTTTTTCAATGAACTAACCTTAGATAACAAAAAGACATTAAACTGGGGCATATCATTATCAAAAGTCATTCACTTCCTGGTACATGGAACTAAAACAGTCCTAGGCAAGTTAATGCAAATTCAACGGCTGTGAGTAAAACATTGACTGTTGATTGTATTCGTTCTTATTAACATTTAACAACAACCATAATAAGGTTATATAGGTCCTTATTTACAAATCTGTACATATAGCCAAATATCTGTAAAACTGTAAAATTTAACTCTCAGCGAAAGTACATATTTTCTGAAAGCAGAATTTAAATTGAAGTTAGTAGCTGACTTTAAGCCAACCTCCCATTAATAAGCTCAAGTGATTAGTATGCTTTTATCGTAAAATTTTGAACAAGAGGAAAGTACATTCAAAGCAAAATCACGAGATCAATTACATGATTCAATTTAGTATGATATAAATGCTACAAATAAAATCTCAAAATCTTTGTCATAGTTATTTTCTAAATTATCATTTCCTTTTCATTTGATGCAACTGTGATTTTTTCACAAAAATCAGTCTGCTTTTTGACAGTCCCTGATGCAAAAGTGGAACGTTTTAAATCAATACCTAACAGTATTTTGGAGAACAGAGCAGAAAGTGTAATATCTTTAATTTGCTCAGTCACTTCTGAGGTACTCTGTGATGTTCCTTGGATTTGAAAAAGTGTTTGAGTTGGAAGGAAATGAACACCAAGTTACGTCTAACCACCAAGACAACTAGCACTATGAAGACAAACAGCTTTACACCAAGGCTAGCTAGTTTGTAATAAGGCTTAGAAAGTAAGCAACTAAATAAAATGTTTACTATGCATCGGTACAGGAAAATAAGACAAGAAAACAACATTAACACAAGTTGTCACAAGTAGGCCTACTAGTTACTTATTAAAGTACAAAATTAATAGGGACTACCATGACCCATGTAGAAAGACGAAACACATGAAATTCACACTCTTACTTCGTTTATCAAAAGACATTGTTATTAACGAAATACAACTCTGAAAGGAACATTCTACTTTTCAAAAAACTTGACAGCATTCTTCAACAAACATTTCTATATAGCCGTACATAGGCCTATACAACACCTGGGGGCAACGCGTACGCGTTCCTCTGCAACATTGTTCCTCAGTCGATTCCAAAATAGAAGTCTCAAGATCGGTGCGGCTTAAAACAGTATCGTGGATGATAACATGATTCAAACTTAATCTTTACAAACTTTCATTTCAGATTAGTGATAGCGTAAACTTACTGAAACAAAACGAGTGTCGGCAGTTTCCCGCCTAACGCTGAACAGAGAGCTCGGTCGACACGTCCGACTGCTATCAAATACCTTCGTTGTCTGCGCTAACAGCGTCACGCGCGTTTATTCATATCAATGACTCATATTGCTCTGGCGATTTTCCAAATGTGTGATCAAAGAAAGAACTCGGAAATCGAGTTATAGCCTACACAACTCCTTGCAGGTGCAAGGAAAGCGAGATTCATTGTACCAACTATAACCACAGCAGGAATCCGAGCCAACCCGCTTGCTACCGATGCTTCTATCGCAAATAACTGCAGTCAAATTCAAAAATTAATAATTATGTACATCTCAGAAATCAAGCTCTCCCGGGTTATTGCATCGCCGTCAGGTGGTGCCCTTTGACGGTCGCCGTTCCTGTATAGTACGTGTTTAGGCGACAAGACCATCAGTTTGTGAGTTAGCTCAAGGAAGAAAACCAATTATTAAAAGCTGAAATGGTCTCATGGTATTGTTTTTCATGTTATAAATTTACAACTAGCATAATGTCAGGTTTTACGTCAAAAACCCGCTTGAGGAAGCCTGACCGGATCTAAGTAAGATAATACATTGAAGTGATCACGTAAAAAAAACTAAACGCGTACGTATTGTCGACTGGTACTAACGAAAATGGTGTTCTTCCTAGTTTGCAGTCATTAACAGTTCCATAGGCTTCCCAAACGAGTCCGTTGGCCGTCCCAACATCTGCATGCAGTCACCAATATTGACTAAAATTCACATCCCCTGACTAGTCGCCTTCCTGCCCCTGTATGCCGGGCCGACAATCCGTGACAATGCCTCAGCCGAGACAATCTCTAGGACACAACGGAAAGGACAAAATACATCATCAACAAGAAAAAAATGTTAAAATCCATGACAGAACAGAAAATTAACCACAAATTAATTGCAACAGCACATGTGAAACAGGGGTTTATGATCAAGTTATTGTTACGCTCTCACAATTACAAAACACAACGTTCAGTGCTTATATTGCAAAACTTCCGTTGTAGGATCCAATGTCGTCAAGTCACAGGCAAACATTAGAAATCTTTAACTTGGCGACGATGAAAATAATTAGCCTATTTTCGGTAATCTTTCTTCATCACTTTCATGTCAGTGCCCTGGCCACTTAGCAAGACCGGGTTTTAGGCGACCGTGGGCAATAATACCACAATGCAAACCTCGGTTTGTCTATCATTACAAAAAGATTTGTGATTCAGCTTCTATTTCAAAGCTGCAATTAATTCTCCTTTACCACAGACGAGAATAAGGTGCTGTGTGCACAAACCAGAAGATTCCTTGCGTACAACTTACAATCTGACACAGCGCCACCTGTGCTAAAAATTACCTTTCGTTGCACTGTGAAAGAGTGTAGTGTACAGCTTTGTCTCTGTAGGCAGTACCGGCAGGTCAAAGGTCGTGAACGAGACTTCCGATTCGGCCATACTCTGTTTCAATGAACAAATCGTGTAAAATTTTAGATTTGTCTTAAGTGCCGGATTAACCATGACAAGTTGCATTG
Source organism: Phoronis australis (assembly GCA_002633005.1). NCBI lineage: Eukaryota > Metazoa > Phoronida > Phoronidae > Phoronis > Phoronis australis. The sequence continues at coordinate 69,488 of NMRA01000997.1, read as the reverse complement.
ATTAGGGACCTTCATCACGTTCATACAGCAAGAGGCTATTTAAAATTTGTTGTACCCGGATGATGGGCCATCCATTAGTGTAAAATGCTGCAGCTTAGTGGGGCCTCGCACGAAACAGGAGCCTCGTCTTGTCGTCACAAAGGATGTCTCAAACGGAAATCGTTGGATAGTGACAATGAGGCGCAATGACAATTGAGACACGGTTTTGTTGCTGCTGGGGCTCCTCAGACTAATGGTGACCTAGGAAGGGGCAGTCGTAGCTAAAGGGTAATTGTAATTGCCAAAGGTCCCTACTAAGTCCGGATATTGCCACAGCTTCGAATGTTTAGGCTAATGGAGCATATACAACAGAGAAGGTACAAAAACGTCCGTTTTATGACCGAGAAAATTTCTACTAATGCTGTATTTTATCTTGATTTTAAAATCTTATTTGCTGAGAAACCCTTGAGCTTCCATTTTCGCTTTGTTAGTGGTACTCTGCTTTCGAAAATTTAGTAACTTGACTCGTCCGTCTAGTTGAACTTGTAAGAAGTGTTCATCAACGCTGAACGTAACTTCACGATTAAGAAAAACATTGATGAACGTTATGGAAAATCCCAGGCCAGTTTCAAGCAATTTGATCAAAAGTTTTATACAAGAAGTTTGATAAATGCTTTCGAAACGGCTATCAACGTATACTTTAAAAAACGACATTTCCACCAGAATGACTTGAATAGATTTGTCTCAACTAATAGCTTCAGACATTTTATACTTTTATTGACAGTCGATTTTTACTTTGATATTTCAAAAAGGCAACGTTTTAATTATATTGACTGTGAAAATGTAGTTTCTGCGAACTCCTGCAAAAACTGGTCATCTCTTAGAATGCGAAGTTTATTTGGAGTTCGAAATAAATAGATGCACGTAAATTAAGCGTGTAAAAATTAAAATAAAATCGTATCTGTTAAAAATCCATTCTATTTCGATGATATCCAGCGAACGCCGGCAGAATTAGGATTTTGGAAAAACAGCTTTGTTGCAACTAAACTCTAGGAACATTTTTAGACAAAAGAATCGTATTCATCTTAAACTGAAGCAAATAAGAAAGATTGGGAACCCTACGAAAATAATTGTTTGCGATGTTTTTTCAAATAAAAATTAAAAAGGGTTCATATGATAAAATAAATCCTACAGGATTTTGACGAAATTTCCAAGCGGTTTTGCCCATGTCTCAGACCTGAGACTCGCGTAAGATTCTCCGAAACGCTAATTTTGCACTGTCTTTTGTTTCAAGGTGATCATAGTTTTTGGACACGTTTATTGTTTCATTTTGTCTGTGCAGATCTGATTACTGCTCTCATCGATTTTATAGTTGAATATCAATACGATCTGTAATGGAATTTTACTCACCATTGAAGAGTCAGGGCTGCTACTAGTGGATTTTACGAAACGACCACACATCTAAACGAATTTTAAATGTTTTCGCTGAGAATTTGGCAAAGGAGCACTTGCTGCTGTATGTACCTTTCCCTGGCTTGTTGTTATGTCGCTGCCGTGGTGACATCATCTACAACTTTCTCACCTCCATCTCAAGGAGAGGCTACAGGTAATGAGTTGTTGATAATTTCCAAGAAGATAAGAAAATGAATTGTATGAGTGGAGAAGGGAATGTCTGAAAACATTGTTTTCTTACGTAAGAAAAAGAGCTTTAATTTGAAATGTTAAACGTGCAGTGTTCCTATTCCAGGGCCGCAAAACTAAATTCCTGCTTCCTTGGGACCAACAAATACCATCTGAGACCCACGCTATGTAGAAATTCTGTCACCTGTTTTTCAGTCTGACTCATTACTTGCAGTGTGATTGAAATTCGACCACGCACACAAATTTGAGATTACGAAAAAACCTGAGGTATTTCGGATGAGTGATCAGGCCTATAACCAGCCATTTCCTGGGGGGTGGTTCGAATTTCTGGAACGGTGGACCTTTGATACTATTTGCAAACGTCGACACTGTAGAGTTTTCGGTAAGGCAATGGACACAGCTTAATTAGGGTGAAAGGAAATCTGTATACACAACAAAATGTCTCACCTTTATGCTCCTGAGATGAGATGGAATTCGTAATACCAGAAATAAAGATGCCGTGACGGTTGCTCCCAAAGAACGGGACACAAATTCGGATAAAATGTGGTCCAGGAAGAAAATGTTCTCACGTTACCTCCTGAAAAATTTTCAAATCAGGCGTGCTTAAATGAGTGGTTACGCCTCATTACATTCTCGGACGGAAATATTTAGTTGCAGAGTGACTGGACGAAATTTTTTATCTGGTTGTAGTTTTGCGTGTTGCTTAAGTTGCTTACATCGCTGGAAATGGGAACAATCAACTATTCCGAAGGTTCAATATTCCTATGGTTCACTATTGCGAAGGTTCACAACTCCAAAGGTTCACTACTTCGAAGGTTCACTACTTGGAAAATATATAAAATTTCGGAATCAGGTGTAATTGTTATACTTTTAAATGCAAAAATAAACGATTGGTCAGTTATCAAATGCACTGAGTTGTATACCTATAGGCTACCGAAAAAAACGCTCTGGTACTAAAACATTTTGTGTGGATATCATGCGCATGCGAAATTGCCCGAAGGCCGTACGAATACGGAAAAATGAGTACGTATTTACATTTTTAAAAGAATACGAAGTAGGAATATTGATGAATTATCAGTCACGATACATTCATCAAATCCATGCCAACATCACATCATTTCACAGCGCGATTGGAAAATTTACGGCCGCTGCGCCTCAGGCTCACCCGTCGGAACCACGCGCACGGACGGTCGAAACTAAATCAGAGTAGTTAGTAGGCTACCCTGTCCTTGCCAGTCTTCATGAAGTCCCTTTCAGTCTTCTTCAAATTCAAAACCGCCTTTGATCGCCACAGTCCTGATCTTGAGAACGAATCGTTAGTCAGATTCAAGAATCACGATTGATAATAATTGTATCTGGGCTCATTTGTAAAAATTGTAATCAATGTTTTAAGAAGTATTTAACTCCTGCACTCACTTTAAATGGTTACTAATTCGACACAAATACAATATTGTATTCATGTCAGCTCAGGCTTATTAGCTTACAATTAGAGTAATGAATTGTCGGAGTTCTGGTTTCCGAATTGTGGACTTTCGAAGTAGTGAACTTTCAAAGGTAGTGAACATTCAGAGTTATAGTGTATCTTCAGAATAGCGGACCTTCAGGTTAATGAACCTTCGGGATAGTGACATGTAACGTTGGAAATCTTTTCCATCACGTCTGTTGCTCTCATGAAGTCTGCAAGGTTGCACATCATGACTGATTGACAAGAAAAGACTTTCTTCATTAACCAACGCTTTTTAGGGCTAGATCTACTTTTCCTAATAATGTGAACATGCTCGTCAGAGTTTTCTCAGTCCAAGAAAAAAGTAATGAAATGTCTGATGTTTGAGCGAGGACTGAAGACTTCTTATATGTGTACTGAACTTATCATTGACGTGTACTGAATTGAAAAGAAGATAAACGCACACATGTGTACATGCATGCATGTCAATCCACTAATCCACAGTCAAAGTGGACACCCGATGAACACATATTTGACGATCACTGTCAATTCGAAATTTGAAAATGCCGCACTTTACCGTAACAAGTACACCAAAATAATAGATAATATATGCTATAGCTATTTGCTGCTGTTTCTCGGTCGATTTTAAGACATTCACAACGCACTAATTTTAGCTAGGTATAGACATTCAATTTTAGACTCCCTTACTAGCCTACGGTGTAGATACTGCAGCGTTCAATGCCAATAAATAATACAAAGCCTCCTCTACTCGTCCGCAAGATCGTGTGTCACCACTCGGGCGAAGTTGTCAGGGAACGGCACTCTGATTACGTGAAGCGCTTTGAATCGGAAGCAAATTTTAATTTGTTACTGACTTAGTTATCATCGTAGCTAGCAGGGGCGGATCCAGGATTTTGAGTTAGGGGTGCCAGGACACAGGAATGACCAGAATTTCGCCACATGCACGCACCCAGCCTAAAATGTACGGATGTAGGGGGTCTTGAACTTTTGGGTTTGTGGACCTTATTACTAACAAAAAACGGGAAACGGGGTTTGTTCAAAGCTATGCATTGTGCATTCCGTCCCGGAGCCCCCCTGGGTGCGTGCATATGACAGTCAGCAATGCGCACCCCGAACTGCCAAATGGAATGTGTGAGAATTTTAGGGGGACCATGGCCCCCTTGTCCCCCCTAAATCTGCCACTGGCTAGTACCTGTAGTTGCAACAAACGTGGTTGTTGTTGTCCATCTATATCCTATCTTTAATGGATCATGGAGTGTGCACCATTGAATTAAGAGGACCAGCCAGCCATGATGCGCCCCCATGGCAGTAGGCTGGAGGTGGACTTTTTCCGCGTGGGGATTCGATTGAACCCTCTCTCCCCCGAAGCCCCCTGGCTACGGGCCTGCGGGATGACGCGTTCCGGATGCCCTGATGGATGTTTCATATCTCGAATATGCGACATGCATAACAACAGGAAGATATTACCAAAGCGACCCTCACACCCAAATTGGAAAATGTCGTCGATCTGAGCCGGGATGCTACTCTGATGACAAATCAAAGCTAAAAATTGTATATGATTGAGAACGACGTCGCGTTTACAGAATTTTGAAACATACGGAAACGATGCTTGTAAACAAATGTTGAAAATTTAAAATTACAGTGTTGTTTTACCGCAATAATGGTCACCATAGATAGAATCATTTTCTGTCATCAGAATGAAAAGATTTGAAACGTATGTTGTGTTGGTGCACAACATGGATTAAGACTCACTGGACTGGAGAAATCGTTGCGTCGACTTAAACATTATTATGTATGAAATTAATTTCTTAAGAATGTATAACGATTTAAAACAAACTTTTGTGCAAGTTATCTGTTGATGGACTGACAACATTTTGTAGAGAAGAGGCTGACAGACCTGGCGATGGAAGAAGAACTCCTTCCTGAGACTCTGTTAAATGGATCGAGAGACGATTTGGAAAGAATGGGCGACATTTGTGCAAAGAGGGCTACGATGACAAAGCTCCCATGGAGATTTCATTGAAGCATCTGCGCTCTACAATGCTGCTATTTTGCGAACCAAGCGATCAAAGAACATTGAGAAAGTTGAAGTGGCCATAAAAAGAAATGAAGTTGCCTTTTGCGAGATGTTAATAAAATACGAAAAAAAACACTTTATTTTACATTTTCGAAGTTCAATTTAATCTAATTATTATCAGAGAGACGACATCTTGCAGCGCAAATGTGCTAATGGCTGAAATTCAGGCTATATCTAGTGCAAATTGTCAGACAACGAGCGAATAGACATTTAAAAAGAATAAGTTCGTGAGACAAGACAACAGTTCGAAGACTTTATTCACCAAATGAGAAACTTTTCTGGTGTCTGATTTCTACATCACTACGGATAGTGGGACCACCAGTTTCCAGTTTTAGGGTTAGGTTCTGTGGCTTGAAGTGAAACGACAACGTATTCCGACATTGAGTGGTGCATTCTGGTTGAAGATGAAAGCAACATTGAATATTTTAGGAATTTTGTTTTGAATTTAATAAAAACTGTTTTGAAACCGATACAAATTAAATTACTGAACGACAACGACAAACCTAGAGGAAACTGGTTCGAACACATAGTGTCTTCCCGCGGTTTCCAGTTCGTCAGCGCAGCGACATATGCCTGCCACCCACTGCTTGGTCGTCCTAATAGACCAACGAGGAAAGTAATAGAGTTAATCAGAGCTCCCACAGACGAAATTTGACGAAATTTGACGAAATTTGACGAAACATGCAGGAGCAAAATGACATGATGGACATGGTGAAGAGATACTTACCACACCTGAGTTTTGTTCGCGATGGGGATGTCTTTGACATTAAAGAAGGGGAGTTCAGGTTACCTAGCCTCGTAATCAGTTTGTTTAAAATGTTTATTCTCTGAACAGCAGTACTCCGTGGGACATTATGGATGAAATGGTCAAAGAGGGAATTATTGTAGAGCAATCAGGACACAAGCTAGAAGTTGCAATATCCATAGTAACACACTTATGATGTACACCAACAAGTCGCGGCAAAATGAATTCATGAGCGTGCAACCACAGGGCGTCTGGGATCGACCTGAAAATGTATTTTTCGTTCAAGAAAGCAAATTGGTGCTCTAGATATTTCTGTACAGTAGTCCCTTTCGTCAACTACATTCTGCACAAATTTCAAATTGGTAATCCCGTTTTTACTGCAGAGATTCTATACCTGCAATCAATAAGTAGAAGGTATAATAGATATTCTAATGCTATCGTTGGAAAATGCTTTTAACAAGTTTGTCCGACATCTTGACAACATGTGGGCCACCAAAACAAAAGAGCCTCGGTATTTTGGGGTGTTCTGTGGAATCTTTTATTACCAAGAAAAACAAAGAGACAGTTTATTTTTTTGGTTGAACAGTCAAAAGTTCAGTCAATTTCAAAAGGCGTGCCTCGGAGGCTTTTTTGCAGGCTGTTTTACGGGTAGTTTTATGGTTGGCGCGTATGATTATTTTAAAAACCTTTGTTTCACGAGATTAATTATCTCAATCAGTGTTTCTGGAATCTACGCATACGAACTTAGCCATTTTTGTAATCATATGGTATGTGAGTTAGCAATGGACTACTTGTTCAAACCCTGATTTAATGTCTTTTTTAAAGTAGTCCATTTTATGGGCATTTTTATTGTTATTGCATTTGATTATTTGAAAAATTATTGTCATTACCCGTGGCATTATTGACTCATGAGATTTAACATCTTCATGACTGTTTGTGGCATTCTGTACGATTTCGGATATTTGGTTATATCTTGACGATAATTACGATTTCATTCTCATGTGATATGTGAGTTGCAATTGACTGCTCATTCAATACCCTGATTTACATACCCGGCTATACTAATTCACAAACGTTTATGCTATAAACTATAAAAGTGTCAACATTTCAGACCTAGTCAAAACACATATTTCTTTGGGAATCAACAGTTATACGTTTTTTTTCCAAAATCTCAGACATTCATTTTTTTTCATGATCACAGTTCTTATAGCATAAGTTTGATTCTTTTAACGAAAGTTTTTCCACTTTCGTCAGTTTCTTTTTTACGTCTTTATTCTGATGTGAGATCAGGGCCCGGTCTCTAATCTTTGTACTCGAAACGAATTCGAAATAATTTTTGGGAATTTCTCTGCTACTTTAGAGTGAACTCAAGATAAGCGGTTATTAGACTGCTCGAATACATTATAGTTTACGCATATGAGTTTCTAGTCCAAGTTTGCACTTGATGACCCTTACATTCGTGATACAAACTCGAGTGAAAACTCCAAATTACGAATTCAAACTCGTACTTTTAGCCTGATGTTGGGTTTATCAACTGCAAACTGGGACAAAAATTGTCCACGTATGTCATGATGTATTCGATCATATAATAATAGACGCTCATCTTGAGTTCGCACAAAAAGAAAAGTAGAAAATGCCAAACATAATTTTGAGTTCAATTTCGAGTAAAAAGAATAGAACTCCTGCGGCCTGGTGTATCTGTTTGCACAATGGACNTGCGCTGAAGTCGATATTTTCAAAGTACAATTACACCACTGTTTAAGGTTGCAAACTGAGTTTTTTGACATCCTTCTATAGAAAAAGCTTTAATCTCTCTGATGAAATCATCTGTTTCCTTTTAAACGAAACTTAAGTCCTAAAATTAGTCCGGGGAAGGAGGCCAAAAACGGCGGTTTAGCTAGTTGTCCCTTCCTGGTTATCTCTTCCTGATATTATGGAATTTTTATCGTTATTGAATTTGATTATTTGAAAAATTGTTATTACCCTTGCCATTATTGACTCATGAGATTTAACATCTTCATGACTGATTGTGGCATCTTGTACGATTTCGGATTTGTGTTATATCTTGATGATAATTAGGATTTCATTCTCATGTGATATGTGAGTTGCAATTGACTGCTCATTCAATACCCTGATTTACATACCCGGCGATACTAATTCACAAACGTTAATACTTTATGCTATAAAAGTGTCAACATTTCAGACCTAGTCAAAACACATATTTCTTTGGGAATCAACAGTCATACGTTTTTTTCCAAAATCTCAGACATTCATTTTTTCTCATGATCACAGTTCTTATAGCATAAGTTTGATTCTCTTAACGAAAGTTTTTCCACTTTCGTCAGTTTCTTTTTTACGTCTTTATTCTGATGAGAGATCTGGGCCCAGAATCTAATCTTTGTACTAGAAACGAACTCGAAATCATTTTTGGGAATTTCTCTGCTACTTTAGAGCGAACTCAACATAAGTGGTTATTAGACTGTGTTCGAATACATTATAATTGATGCATATGAGTTTCTAGTCCAAGTTTGCACTTGATGACCCTTACATTCGTGATACAAACTCGAGTGAAAATTCGAAGATTTGGAATTCAAACTCGTACTTTTAGCCTGATGTTGGGTTTATCAACTGCAAAGTGGGACAAACATTGTCCACGTATGTCATGATGTATTCGATCATAGAATAATACACGCTTATCTTGAGTTCGCAGAAAAAGAAAAGTAGAAAATGCCAAACATAATTTTGAGTTCAATTTCGAGTAAAAAGAATAGAACTCCTGCGGCCTGGTGTATCTGTTTGCACAATGGACGAACGACGTAGCGCCAACTAGCGACGACAGTGTACCAACATGGCAAATTGCCTGCTTCATACTTGACCTCCGTTACACGAAACATGCAATGTCCTCGCGGCAACAGCTAGCAACTGCACCACTGTGTGCAACTCCTTGTGCCGACATAGATATCGTTTCCTGCCGATGGGTCACCCACAACTGAGGTCTCTCAGATTCCGTTAGATTAAAAGGCCACCAAACCCTGTTTATCCCTATTGACTGATATTAAACGAGTTTACCACCCAGTTCTCTGAAAAAAAAACAACGCTCTGTAAGCCTCCACAATCATCAAAAGTTTGGAGGAAAGTTCGAAAACTCGACATTTCAAAATCTTCAAATCGTGCAAGCGTGACCTACGTTTTCAGCGAATTACGCGACACCCACCAAGGACTTGATAATGTCCAATCTGTAACAGGGGAGTATGAAATTTTAGTTGAATCCTGCCTTTAACTTTGAAGATTGTCGCAAACCGATGCATTAGCACTGGGTGACAGCACGATTATTGGTCGTAAGCATCAAAAAAGTGTATAGTCTGTAACAGTTGCATCAGTAAAGATCAGAGGATGTCACACCCGTTTCATAAGTTCTTTTACACAAGTTCTCAAAGCAGGAACGGATGCATCACAAACAATATTTCTTTCGAGTTCCTACATTGTAAATTAATGTGGAATTTTGTTTCATACAACACTATTTTAAAAAACTGTATCTATTACGCATGGCCTAGCATATACGGCACAACCAGATCTATCTCTCTCCCTCCCTCCTTCCCTCCCTCCCTCCCTCCCTCCCTCCCCCCCCCCTCTCTCTGTCCATTCTGGCACCATGCATTTATTTCGTAATCCCACACGAGCGTGTATTTTGCTGTTTTCTGGTCTGAATTGTCTCCACATACATGAGAGTATTTCCAGATGCAAAAATGATGACACCTTGTAATTTCGGCCATCAAAAGCAGTGTCAAATAACCCTTTTAAAATTATCACCTGACATTTCTTTTTTCAAAGAGTTTGATAACCTGGCTTGTAACTTATCATTTCTACTGGTTCCTTTACTCGAGATATTCTAGGCCGGGCTTTCCTTGCTCAGGGTCTCCTAAGCAACTGTCTCAAGGACTTGTCCCTGACCTAGTACTTCCTGATTTTTAAGGAAAAGCCAATGTCATGCCAAATGCAGAATGTGGTGAAAATATGATCCCTTGAAACTTTTATTTGAGTAGTAGTGTCGATGTGTAATCATGATTTGGAGCCAAAGAGAAACTGAATTTTTTATCAAACCAAATAAACTATCAAACAGAATTTTATTTAGAAATTAACATTTCTAGAGAAAAAAGTCAGTATGTTCTCAATTTAGATGTGGAGTCTTGCCGCTGAAAGTGTAAACTGGACGTTTTGGTGTTTTTACTCGAATTGAGGAGCGTTTGAGGGATTTTTGTACTGTCGCATGCTTAGAGAATGAAATACATTCGGTCTGCTCTTGTATTCTCTACACTGAACCCAAAACAGTGTTATTTGCAGAGGTCATGTTTGTCTTTCCCACCTTTGCTGAGCTAAGGATTCAGCATCAGTTTGCTTCAAGATGACAAACACCTCTGTGTGTAAATTTTATTCAGCTTTGTTATAATGCATTGCTTATTCGAAAAGAGTTGTTGTTTACTCATAAATTAATAGGGAGTAAGAAGATTTGTCAGACCTTGTTATCATGGTATATGTGTTGCTTATTTTGTACGTTTTTGGAGATTGTGATTAATATAAGCCCCACTTGTTGCTAGGTAACAGATATGATCTCGTGATCAGGCGGTAACCTACCTGAAAAATTTACTGTTATTGATAAAAGGAACGATGGTCTTGTCATCCAAGTCTTTTTAGTTCAATTTGCTATTACGTTGTGTGGATAGTGAATATTTTGATCACTGTTCAGTAACCCTTACTTATTTTGTCATGACATTTTGCAACTTTGACTACTGATGGGGGATGATAAAGTCAATTTTAATACGTTATATAAATTATGAGCTATTCTACAGATTAGCAACTGACTTGTAATTATTAGTGACGATAGTGGGAGAGTGTGGAGGTAACCCTGTACTGGCATGTCACTATGAAATAATAGAATGGTCTAAGACTATGTATGAGGGTGCATCAGAGTGGATTACAATATTGTGGTACTGATGGATTGCCTTGCTCTCATTTATGTAACATCTACTGCACAAAACAATTGTCTGAATTGCCAGTAGCGTGATGCATTGAATAGGGAACACATGCGACATTGTTGGGTGTAGATGAAACCAGCAGTGAGCTGGAAGCAACATGTAAGGAAAAGTTGGAAAGTAGCCAGGATGGTACTGACATAACCACCGGGGCATGGACACCGGTCATTACAACGTGTCCTTGGGATTGCATGCCCAAAACGAGGGCCAAAACTTATCACCACCTAAGCAGGTAATAATGTCAACGTCACGAGGATCCAACAACCAAAATCTACGTGTGACGATGGGAGGGCTCAACACCCATGTGGCACACCCCTTGGTTTTTAACTGTTTTGCGCTTCTCCCATGCAGTCAGAATATAGACTGACAAATGTTAGTTGTATTGTTTTGTTTTGTTTTGTTTTGTTGTTCTGTTTGATTGACATGACCCCTGAGTTAAGTACAGTGATGATGTAATTTGTCTACTACAGAATAGTATGGAACTTTCTAGTAGACTGAGTTCAGTAGTGATGATGTAATTTGTTTACTACAGTATAGTGTGGAACTTTCTATAAGACTCTAGCATGACAGTGATTAATGCAGTCTGGAATATTCTAGAGACTAGTACATGATTGTTGAATATGATTGGGTACTAGTAGATTCCGGAAGGTTCTAGAACGTGTTTGAACTGGTGAAAAGTTCTAGAACAATACATTAGTCTATAAATACCCAGACACGGGTTTGTATTGGTTAGTTAACCAGAAGTTAATCAGAAGAAAAGCAGTAAACCAGTTGAGAGAATTACAGTTGAGTTGCCGAACGTGTCTCAGAAGTTCATCACAAGCCGAGGCTTCGCAGCACTGGCTGGAGCATAGAACAGACATTACGCCGGACGTTTTGTTCGCGTAGGCTTGTGAACGTTCGGTCGAGATTAATAAAGGGATGTCGTTGTGCGCCGCTGCTGTCCGTTTTGTCAGTTGTCGTCTATTAAGCATAATATCAACTAAGCATTGCTGTATTTTTCTAATGTTTTGTCATCGCTAAACTTTTTTTGCCTATCTCTTAATACAGACACATGACACAGATAATATCCGAGATTGGTTATACAAACGGAAAAGGAAGAAACAGTGTTAAATTAGTATATCTTAATTGCTCACTGAATACGTTATATCATGCATCCTGCATAATGATAATGGTTACTTAAGTGTCATTGTGGCAACATTAGCTATCATTGGTGAAAGAAAATTCGATACCGCTCTTAAAGAGTTTCCACCATGAATTTTCTAAGCTTTTGAGGATTCAGTTAGTTAACATGAAATCAATACAATAGAATCTAACTAAATAAGCACTTTTTATGCCATATAGTCGTGATTTTTTAATTTTGAAGAAAAATTAGTTATTTCCAAGTTTCCCGCCAAATGATGTAATGGGGTGGAAGACGTTTGGTCATTTGACAAACAATGATGAAACACAGCAGATCAGAAGAAGAGGACGACTTTGAGCGAGGATTGAACAATTATTATGCAGACAGAGAGCAGAGTGGATACGGGCATCACACTCAAGTACATGAAGAATCAGACAATGAATTCGATTTCCCATTTAGCGAAATTTGCGTCTTTGAGGCGGTATGAATTGAGCCCACTTGCACGAGATATGCTAGTACAGACATATGTGAGCCACAATCAACTGAACCAAGGGCTGCAGAAAATAGACACTTAATAATCACTGGCATGCATGTACGCCACAGTAAACCTGGGCCACTCGTATTCACTATATTGCCATGATGGAATGAGCACGCTCTAAACACAACATATAAGCCTAGTTTACACATCCTAGCACTCGATCAGGTCCGGGGTCGAGGGAGTGGCAACACTCGCCCTAAAGTGAACGCAGTTTGTTCTTAACTTTTTAAATTTGCAAATACACTTACAAGGTGGCGAGTTCTTCATCGTAACGCTGCTTTTGTATTTGGTCGAAACACGATTTCTTGAATTATGTTGAACAAAATGTTTCTCCCGACTGAATCGCATGTTCCACATTGACATTCCACACTCGTGTTGCTCATAAGTCGATGGCATTTCTTTATTAGTTCTTATGAATTGAGCCATGTTATACAACATTGTTTGCTAATAGTAATAAACATCTTAAGTAGACACCACTCTTTTGTCTCAGGCAGGATAGTCCTTGTATAAAACACTTAATCACCTTAGAAACGGTTTCACAACACCAGAGCCTGTTTCATGAAAAGTGACATTTTTAAAAGTCCCAAGTCCACAATTTGGCCTTCCGTTCCAGTATTCCTGAAAATAAATATCATCTAAGCAAACTTGGTAGGCCTTTTCTCAGTAATTTTCCCACCTTACATCCCAAGGGCGAGTTTCTTTTTTGTTATTATACATTTTCTGTTGGGATCTTCAAGCTTTTCTTAATTTCTTTAGCTTTTCTATTCCTATGTAAGAACACTTTTATGTACACGCCGGTGGTGCTTTTTCCGCGCCCATCTTTCAGGGTCTTATATTTTACTTATGTATGTCATAATGTGACAACTCTTCTCTTGTTATACTTTTTAACATTGCTCGTGGCATACCCCGGGCAAAATAGATTACGATAAATTTCAGTTGAACAAAACGAGCAAAGTCTCTGAGAATATATGCATATAACTACTATTTACTTGGATAATCTTTATGAATTATTATACTGTCGTACAGTCATAATTACCTGACTAATCGTTTTTCTGCAATGGTGAAGTGAAAGAGTAAGACCAAATTGTTGTCATTTTCAGAAACAGAGACCCCTGTTGATGAATGTTCACAACTTATTTCCTGCCTAAATTTTGAAAAGCTTTCAATCTCGATTTGAAACGTGCTATGCGAAATTATTTGTTAACCCAACTCATGAAATATCGTCGATTTCCATGGTGTATTCTTTGTCAGTGCTTGTGCGACCAACGTGAACAAACCTGTGCGCATGCTCTTGGGCAATTTGAGTAAGATATTAGTATTGTTTTATTAGCCATATATAAACCCCTCAAAAAGTCCTGTCCCCTTCAAAAATGTGTGGTATTTTCTTAAAATTACCATCAATGCGGATAAATTATACTCATTTGAAAGCTTATCTATTTCTACAACGAATACTGGGAAATATTTTATCGTTCATGCACACTGCGTTGTACAGGGTGTCCAGAAACGGTACAGAGGTCAATTTCAAAAGTCACAAAATTGCACTCACTCTTTTCCTAAGCTCGTACTGGCTGGTGTCTTAAGGATATTTCCAACCTTATTCACAAAAATTGGCCATTTTTACAATGTTTCACTTGTGTCTAGCAAAATACCTTAGCTTCATTCTCGGGGAACTTCAAATACGAAATATATACTGCGCAGCGAGAAAAAAAATTAGCAGAACCACCTTGGAACCGCACAACCGCGTGGATATTTGTTTACCACTTATCCAAGGTCAAAGGTAAAAGGGCTTTCAAGTAAAACGAGTCTCCCGCCAGGTACAGAGCAGCTTCGGTATACCCTCAATCCTTTCATTCACAAATTCGCCATAACATTGAACCAACGAGGTGTGGTTATGACAGAATGGTGCCGGGGAAAACGAAGACAAAACGTAGTTTTGATCCTAACAGCTATAAGGGAGTTGTGCGTCTACATGCATACGACCGTTGACGTTGAAAACGAATGCTACGAGTTGCCTCAGGCTTCAGTCTGGTCATGAACACAGAAAGTTGTGAAAAGAGATAAATCCTCCCCCTTATTCCTTAATTCAATTATTAAGTTAACATTTCGATGTTTCGATTTCATGTTAACGACTTACTTGAACCACCAATTCAATTTTTGTTATCCATTTCTTACTTGGTTTGGTATCAGTCTCCCAGCACGTGACGTGTACAGGCTATGAACTGTGACCTACTTTTCTAAGTAGGTCGTACAAAACGGCAGAAGTTGGCTGCGAAAGATAGGTCTATTTGAGGTTTTAATGATATTTAAGTTAGTTACGCACTGCAAAATTAGTTGACATTGCAAGAAACATTGAAATAGGTGACATAGTTAAGGATTCTATAGGTTATGTATACCAAAAACAAGTTTTCACAGAATAATTAACCAAAGACTTAGAGATTTTCACGTGTCCCAGTTAAATCGGCTTTTTCTCGGCTTCGGCAAATCGACTTTATTTGAACTTAGGAACACGAGTTCTCGAAAATGGCTCGATGGATTTCGCTGAAACTTTCCAAATTTAGTATTTAGTCACCAATCTCAAAAACGTTATTAGAATTTTTGATATAAAATCTTAGTTTTTGTGTAGTGTGACAAAGACGAACACGATTTCATTTTTTACAAAAATACCTTACGTTTTGCGAGTTTATTTGTCATAGAAACCAAACGAACAAACTAGTCGAAAATTCCTAACAGCGTTTTTGAGGTAATTGATGAAGTTTTCATTTAAAAAAGGTTTCGTTAAAATCGACCCAGGGGTTATTTTGCTGTGAATGTACCTTTCTTAAAAATGAAATTTTTACTTAAAAAGGTTTTTACGTAAAAATAATGATGACAAATAAATACAAAAAGTATGTTTATATTTCCTGGTCTTTGTTCTTTCAGAAAATATATACTTTTACTAGTTGACAAAGCTTAGTTTTTTTGATATACGAGTTAGAATGGAGGCCACTAAATAAGGTTTGAAATAACCTTAATTCTCGTCTTGATCAATGAGGGGACTATTCTTTGCTGTCATGCTGTTGGGAACTGAACACTATTGGCTGAGTACACTGTTGTTTCAGCCTTAGGTGTTCTTTTGCCTCAGGTCTCTAATTGCTTGACAGCTCTGTAGTGGCAAAGCCGACAATCTTGGAAAGAGCACGTGGCATTGGTTTGATGGAATCAGTGTGGAACCAAGCTGCTGTTGCCAAACATTTTCGTGTACACGGAAAGTCAGTGTCCAGGATGGTAGCCAGATATCGACAGACGGGAGATTTCGACGACAGAAACCAAAGTGGTCGACCGCGTATCTCAACTTGTCGTCAGAATTAATACATCGAAACTGTTGCTGCAAAGAGGAGTCTCTTTACTGTACGTAGAATGCAACTTGATATCGAAAGGGCTGCCGGACCAGAGAAAAGACGGAATTGACTCCATCAGGCAGATTTCAGAGCCTGACGCCCTGCTGGACGTCCGGACAGCATCACACAGAGCAGCCAGGTTGCAATGTGTCAGGTAACACAGGAATTGGGCACGTCAACAGTGGAGAAATGTGTTCTTTACAGATGAGTCGAGATTATGTTTGAGCGGAAGTGTTGATTGTGGTAGTTTGAGGGTATGGAGAAAGAGAGGTGGGCGATTTGCCGACAACTGCGTCCAGCCAGTCAGACCGTTTAGAGGTGGAAGTGAGGGGTGGCATACGTTTAACTGGACGGACTCAGATTGCCCCTATAGCTAGGACCCTCAACAGTCCTTGGTACGTCGCGGAGTTACTGCAGCCGCACGTTTTACCTCTGCCCTGCAAGTAGGCAATGGTTTCCTGCTCCCAGATGACAATGCCCACCCTCACAGAGCCCGAATTGTGGTTGTGTTTTGCAACAAAATGCCATCAAGCGCAGAGAATGGTCTTCCTTCTCACCGGACCTTAATCCCAATGAGTTGTTGTGGGACCTGAAAGCGCGGGATGACCGGTAACAGATCCAGGACAACGCCACTCTGGCAGAGTTGAGACACATCCTAATTCGGGAATGGAATGCCACTGGTCAGAACAACATGGATCGTCTGATTCATCTATGCGTAATTGATATATCGCATGTATCAATGCACAACTGGGTGGATATACAGGGCACTAAAGCACTCAGCCTGTGATCAGATCTGTTGCAAATAAAGGTCTTATTAATTCTCTCTTGTCAAAGTTTTGCACTCGCAAAGAAATCGCTCAGTGTGAACAAGTCTTACTGTCATACTCAACTCTACGAGTGTTTACTGCACAGTGTACCATTTGTGATTTTTGAAATTGACTCATGCGCCCAAGACTCAAGAATCTTTATTTAACGTCGTTCGGAGAACAGATTAACATTAGCTAGTTGGGCTATTTCTACGACATTAAATTAACAGAAACATGAAGAAAATGGAACTTAACCTAAAGGTGGAGAATAACATAGAAATATAATTGTAAATAAAAGTTAAATTGTCGTAATCGCTAAATTATAGACTAGGGTCTAATAAGCATAAAAGATAATAGGTACACGTGCAAATGCTATAATATAGATAAATCATAAAAGAAATATAGATTATAACATGGCGAAGTCGTTATCCCCCGTTATCTTGAGCCCGAGTGGAGTTTGGAGAATTATCGCCCGAGAAGCGTTAGCCCCGAGGGTGATAATTCTCCAAAAGCCACGGTTGTATCTGCCATTTGACGCTAATATTGTGGTATACACGATGGTATACACTAATTACAGCACAAGCTGGAGTGTTTACAAAGAGAACAGCAGCATTCAGGGCCAGTCCAAGTCCGAAGCAGTCCACGGAAAATAGTTAAAGACTCTGTTGTGCACAACATATTCGGTAGACTGTTCCAGACCCGAGCAGCCTCGAAGCGAAAAGGTTTTTTACCATATTTGACAGATTTAACTTGAGGAATATATAGAAGGTTGCTGTGGCGAAAGGAGTAATTGTTTTCTCGCTTCTTTAAAAATGAAAAAAGTGTCTTGTGTGATTCGCCATAAAGGATTTTAAATATTTCTATTGCAATAAGTCGAAGCCTATGTAGATGAAGGGATGGTTTGTTAGCTAGCGAGAGTAGTTGTTCGTGCGTGCTAACGTCGTCGTTGTAAACAAAACGTAGTTGAAGTTTTTGAATATTTTCTTTCGAGCTGTACAATGCTGTCTATGTTCACGAACAATAAAACATTTCCCAACATTCAGTGCAGAAATGATGTATAATTTATGCGTATTGATGGTAATTTGAAGAAAATACAAATTTTCTGAAGAGGACATTTTTTCGAGGGGTTTATATGAAAATACGGATATTATTACGTCACACTATTTACTGTGAAATACGACCCAATCCGTATACAACTGTAGATGCTGTATACATACACAAAACGTACAGAGAGTGGCGTAGATGAAGTATTATACCACAATATTAGCCTCGAATGGCAGATACAACCGTGTAATAACCCATAAAGTTATCTCACTAGTGAGATAACATTTTGGCGGCAAACCGAGGCCTGATTCGAACCCGGGCGTCAACAGTTGCGAGTCGCCGACTTTACCACTACACCACTAAGCGGCTAACGTCATCGAACGTGAAAATAGAATATTTAAACGAGCACGCGCAACAATCGCATGTTCAGCAAAGGGCATTGCACCGACAATTATACGCTATGAAAAATAAGAAGCATAATTTCCATAGAAACAAATATTCTAATTCAGTAAAAATTTTCTCTCGTGTTCCCTCACCGATCTCCAATTTGAATGCAGGTGTCGTGTGGTCGGGATCCTTTGACTTGAGCATTATAGTCAGTTACTAGTGGTAACCTACTTTAGCAGACGATATATTCCCGGTCGAAATTTAGAGTGATAAAATGTGTAGTAAGCTATAACAGTTGCTAAACCTTAATTTGTAGATTCATTTTATTTCTATTTTGTTTTATTTTTCAATTGGTTTTGAGTAAAAGCATTATTTTACTAAAATATCTCGGCTTTTCTTAAAAGGTCACGACCTCCAACCCCGGGTCTCTGACATAGAAAGTAGTTACAAAGCCGAGGCGAGTCGAGAAAGGTAGATCGATTCAGTGCAATGTTTCTCGTTCAGTATGTGGTATAAATATTTTATTACATGTTCTCAGTCGTTATCCCCCGTTATCTAGAGCTCTCGTGGATTTTGCAGAATTATCACCCTCGGGGCTAACGCCCCTCGGGCGATAATTCTCCAAAATCCACTCGGGCTCTAGATAACGGAGGATAACGACTTCGCCATTTAATAATCTATATATATCTCTCGAGACATAATTCCGCGTATCGACCTTAACCTTCGGTTTCGTTGAATACACGGAATAATGTCGAGAGCAATACTACTTCGTTTATGCCAATCGAGGTTCTTTTTGTATTTATCCCATACGCTTCAAATTCTTAAACTTTTTCATATTTTCGATTTTTAGATACTTCATGCTGACTGTTCACGTGGCGGATCAAACCCTATATGTATGTACGTAAGCGTTATGTTACAAATTTTCTCTAATAAAAGAAATAGTTTTAAATGTAACGATTTACCACTTTAAAGGAAACAACAAAGATGGAAACAACAGTAATTGTGTATTAAAGGCGAAGGCAATCTTTTTCCATGTCATTTTGAGCTAAAATAAGGTTGGTTGGTTATCCTAGACATATTTTCCACTTAATTACAGCTTTTCGTAATTTTATAAATTACTCGTCCGCTACTCCGGAAGTGACGTTTTAGGAGGCAAGC
>NMRA01000997.1:20524-43056 GCA_002633005.1 Phoronis australis | reverse complement strand
TATTTTAGTGCTGCACCGTCCATGCTTAGGACATCGCGAGTGAAAATTGAATTAACAAACATGGCTAAGGCATGTATGGGTAACGTATTGACCAAAACCAAGTTTTCGCCGACTGATTAAACGAAAAGCGTCAGATTTTCTAGACTCGCGACGTTTTCCGCGTTTTCTCTGCTTCGGCAAATCGAATTCCCTTGAACTTGAACACAAGTTCTTGAAACGTCTGAGTGGATTTCATTGAAACATTTTAATTTCCCTATTTTGAAATTTTCACGGATGCTCCCTACAAATAGGTCCTTTTTGGCCGAGTCCATTTTCTAAATGTCTGAGTATCGTCCAGCTACATCGAATGCCAAACTAGAACAATCGAATACCCCTCCGAGTCGAGTCCAACATTAGTGTGAAGCTGAAGTCAATATTTTGTGTCAAATTAATCTCTTGATCTTTGCAAGAGATTCAGTATTTTTCAATCGATAATCTTGGGCCGTAGGATTTTCTGTCATTTTCTGATGCGTGATATGCTGTTTTATTATTTTCATTGATCGTTCAATCACGTCCTTTCAAAGTCTTTAATTGTCAAATAAAGTGCGACTTTATTTAATATGAAGAAGGCAGATTGGCGTCCACCATTTGTGAATCGGCACACACACTGCTCTTCACCCCTCACTATATAACGAGTTCAAGTCTGACGCTATCCAAAAAACACCGGGCGTATTTATCGATGGAGCGTGCGAATTCCCTTGTTTTAGTTCTCGTAAACGCTTGCCACACCAAACCCGGTCGTTTATTGTAGGCTAAGTGGGACATACGTCCTATTTATTACAGTAATAATTCACGAATTATTCCAGTATTAATTGAGCCAAGCAGAAGCCAGGAATAATTACTCTAATGAATATTTATTTCTGTAATAAATATTAAGCACACTAATAAATATTTATAACAGTAATTATTCCTGGCCTCTGATTGGCTAAAGAATTATTACTTATTATTACTGGAATAAATCGCGAATGATTACGGTAATATATGGGACATATGTTGCACTTGGCTTACAAAGCCTATAGACATCGGGAACGAGGCAGTACGTCAGACAAAATGAAACCAGAAATAGTCCTGATGCAGCTTCACCAGTCAAGTCGTGTTCTCTGGTTTGGATACAGGATCAAATCCGAGGTGACGGGCGCACGTGCGGTTTTTGAAAACTTGTAATTTTCTCGCCATTAACGCATCGTCACAACGCATTGTTGGCAAAACGTGTATCTAGAACAATCATTGCACACTATTGTGACGTTTGTACCAACTTGTTACTGCGTTCGTGCATCCGTAAGAACTCATCTATTATTGCACTTGAGAGACATGTGACTATGGTTTAGAAGACTAAAAACGAAAAACTTTTTTACCTTTTACATGTACTCCTGTCGGTTTTGAACTTTTCCTAACTGTGATGGGATTTGGTGTTTGTTGCCAACAACAACTTTGACACGGTCAGAGTCAGAGACTCGAGATACACCTTTAGATTTTATTGCAAAGCCAAAAATGACACGTGTACGCATTGCTTGCGACTTGGATTGTGAGCTCCTTTATTTCACAACAATTCAAGATTGGATAAGCGTGTCATGGTTTTTATACACCAAAGTTCTTTAGTAAGAATTCCACATTGTCAGCTAAATAACTGCAAAATGGCTCTTTAAATATTCACGATGACAATATACAGATTTTAATTTTCGCAGATGGATCAAGGAGGCGTTTTGCAACATGACACATGACTAAATCAGAAACTGGAAAAGAAATTGCAACATGAAATCAGATCATCTAAACGCTCGGACTAATGGTGAAAGAAGTGGAAGCAATCCACAGAGACGTTCATATAGCAAAGACTGCAAGAGTTTCGTTTGATAATATTGGGAGGACTCGCAGTTGGGTTCTTCATAGCCCCATTTTTCAATTTTAGAGAAGCTGGTTAAAGCTCTAGGGTTGCAGCACTAGTTAGACTCACTCAAAAACATGCATGAAAGTAAATTTAGTTTTTGGCAAAATTAGAATAAGAAATGGAAAACAAAAACACCGTAAGAGTACAACATGTAAACGACATTTCGATATTAATCAAATCATCCTCAGGTACAGTAGTGGACAAGAAACAAAATATCGTAACAGTATACTAGATTGATATTGAAACGTCGTTCTCAAACATGCTTGTGCCACCGTTTGCTCGATGGAAACGTTCTGGCCATGAAATGTCACCAAAGAAATATAGTTATAGAAACTGCCACCAGGAACCTAGCAGTACTCAAAGTATCTAAAAATCAACGTTGACTGATTTGCTCATCATAGAAACATATATGAGGTGTATGAGATACAGCTGCATACCGCCCGTAGTCAGGCACTGTAAAATAGGCGATTGTATTTCTTTTGTATCAGCTGTTACTCAAAAACCAACAAAGGTCACATTTTTTCTTTATTATTTTCTTAGTTAGACAGAAAACTCGTGAAAAATATAATTGGAAATCACCAGCATCCAGTCAGCTTGCCTCCAGAGCACCTCAAAATGGCTAAACATCAAATGCACAAAATTGGAAAAAATTATCGATTTTTGACACCCTAGCGAAGGTTATTGGAAACTCCTTTGAAAATTCAAAGCCTGTTTTTTGATAGAGAGGTTCAAAGAAGAATTATATTTTTTCTTTCGTGTTTTTTAAGCTGTTTTAAAACAACTTCACTAACTGAACCTTTTTGAACCAAACATGGGCTATTTTCGACCAAAATATTTATGATGCTCTAATTTAAAAAAGTAATGGCCCAAAAAATTTGAACATATCCCACCTGGAGGTATGTACGCTCAATTTTTGTTCAAGATCTATATCTGTGACTCTAGAGTAGACCTTTTGATCCTCTCGTGGTGCGACTCCTTACAAAAGGGTGTCTTCCCAAGATAATTATCTTCGAAAGATTCCATTTTTGCAACAGTGCAAGAACACTGTGCAAAAGGATTTGTTATGGGAAGCCGACACTTGAAAGTTTGTGTGGATCCCTTTGAATCGTTTTTGTCCTCTAAAGGCGGTATTTCCATGGCGGCTTTCCAAAAAGATGAAGTGCGCCAATTTCCCTGCCGCACACCTCGTCAAATATTGAGTCCCTGTCCTTCCCACCGGAAATATTTTCACGTTGAAACTCATAAAGGGATAATATTTGCTCGGTTTACATGTACAAAGGGGTCGTGTATTATATGGGCTTTTAGCTTCATCTAAGGGTTGTCAAAAATTTCACAGCTCAGACTTTAGCACTTGTTTATTCCATACTTGAAAACCCAAACGTTTCTGCTATGAAAAAATAATTACGTTGCTTGTTTTTGTAATTCGTTCTCTAAGTGTGAAATTACTTTCATTTTTCCTTCCCGGAAACTCAGAAGTCATTATTTGTATTCATGTCAATAAATGCTTTTCACAGCGGTATGTTTACCTAGCATCAAATTACCTATGCAGTAAGATATTATTTTCTTTACACAGACAGCTTCCACGAACAGATCAATACAGCCTTTTGTTGAATTGTCAAAAGCTCCTGCCATGAAAAATATCCAGACGTTCTGCATTGCTACAACCGACAAAAGCATTTATTGCACGTTTTTCATGTTTGTCTTTGGTGATATCGAATTCATTTTCTTAAATCAATTATATTACCCGGTGCTGTTAGCAATGGCGAGGATTCGATTTTTTGTGCAGCTTAGTCTCGTGTATTGGTGAACCGTTGCATAGTCATTTGTACAATGAGAAGTGTTGGATTTTACTTGCATAGATCCTAGCGTAGGTCCTAGCGTTACTGAACGCACGCCAAGCTTGGTAGCGATATCTATAATTGCGAGTGTAGAATAAATACTGCTGAACTTAAAAGAATACTAACGCCCCTTGGGCGATAATTCTCTAAAATCCACTTGGGCTCTAGATAACGGGGGATAACGACTTCGCCACATAATAATCTATATTTATTAGTAATGTATCTGGGAAATTGTAATGGTGTTGTTCTGCACAAATTTTCTCGATTCTATGTTGTGAAAGTATCTAGGAGAGCAGGTTGTTTATATATTTGTAGTAAGTCTTTTAACAGTACACACCATGGATTTTTGCACATTTTGAATTACCGGTGGCCACAGACTAAATGTATGACGTAAAATTTAGCTAAACCCATATTTATTTTGTGTAATGAGCTCGAAATTTTGATTTTTCTTTCAATTTTGCCAATTTTCACATTTCCCGCCATGTGACGTCCTGGGTTGAACACAAGAGATCAGTGACTAGCATTGAACAATGGCGGAGAGCAGGGAATTTGACAGCGACGACGATTATGAGAAAGATTTGAACGAATATCATGAAGAAACGTACGGGAATGGTGGTCAGGATGAGGAAATGGGATTGCACGAAAGCGAGAATAAGTTTAATGTGCTTCCGGCAGCGTACTTTTCTACTTTGAGCCTTACGAACTGGATCCTCCCGCGAGAGAAGCGGCCTCGGGCTCGGCGAGTCAACCCAGTCATCCAACAGGCGATCCTCAATTAAGAGCTGATGTTTCTGAATGATAAATATTGTCCTTTATTGAACCAGGCCTTCATCGTAACGTCTCCTGTGATTGGAGTCGAAACACGAGTCCTCAAAGTAGGCAGAGCACAGAGTGGCCCCGAACCGAATCGCTTGGTCCACGATGACGTCCCACACTCTCGTTCGGCGCACGAAGCGATGCCACTTCTGCGCAACTTTGGTGTCCTTCGGAACACCGAGACGTTCTCCGCCTGGCTGCTGTTGCTGCAGCCTCCGGAAACACATCTTTTGATCCTTCTACGAACCTTCTCGACGCTAAATGTACTTTGCTTTCTCTTCACTCTATACACTTCGTCTCTGATCCGAACAGTATGGCGAACAACTTAGGTTCAACCCATGACGTTGTACATAATTATTTTTTCAATTTTGCGTGTTTCTTTATGAGCTGTGCACTAAAGGCACTGAAATCTAGTAAGATATAATAATAAAATTTATTTTGAGGCACTCGAGTCATGTTGTGTACATTTTAAGCAAGATAACGTAAATTCATACCACAATATTAGCCTCGAATGGCAGATACGACCGTGTAATAACCCATAAAGTTATCTCACTAGTGAGATAACATTTTGGCGGGAAACCGAGGCCGGATTCGAACCCGGGCCTCATAGTTTTGAGTCGCCGACTTTACCACTTCACCACTCAGCGGCTGACGTCATCGAACGTGAAAATAGAATACTTAACATTCGGTTCACAAGCAAACAATGAATGGTGTAGCATTCGGCGATAGTTCACAAAAAAATTAACACCATTATACGACGTTAAAGCGAACGAGTAAACAAGCATCTCAAATTTAAAGCGAGCGTGTACGTGAAAAAATAATGACTACTTAATTGTGATTAAAATGACTGGTTAAGATATCATTGTAGTCATTCATTTTAGAGTAATTTTATTAGAAAGTTATGTCTAAGCGTAGCCAAAATGACCTTTTAGACATCAAACAAAAGATACTCATGTTGGCAAACTTAAGAACGGACTCGATGATTTCTCGTTATAGTTACATGAATATTATAGAATTGCTACGAAATAATCTTAAAAATCAGTAGATTAAAGATGTTGTACTAGTTTGTTCAGTGTATGTTAACGAAACAGAGAGCAATAAAGAATTCAGCCCGTCTGAAATCTAAGTCAAGCCTAGTGGAGATCATTCCCATCTATAGCGTGAGAAAAAAGTGTCATCTTTAAGTGAACTTGTCAATTTCAGGCTTTATAAAAATGATCTTATAATGGAAGAGTATGTTCAGTATTTATATACTAATGGCATTTATCTGCTGTTGTTCTATTTAGATCTGTAAATTGAAAGTGAAAGATGTTTATTAAACCCAAGAGAAGGTCGGTTTTGTACAGCATGTGGCCCAAGTACTGTTAGTCAAGTTATATTATATTATACGATTTTTCTCTCAAAAATCCTAACCAAAGACAACCCGCACACATGTGATGCAATTTTAGTAAGGGACTTCGTTAATTTTGTGTGTTGTCTGCACTACGCAAACCAACCTAGATTACCTTTACACACACAGCCTCACGTTCAAAATTCGTTTGTTTTTTATGAATCGATAAAGGGCGTGAATGACCAGTTTTTCTTTATTGATTTTTGTGGTTTGACTTCATGTGCAAGGATACAACACAGTTCCTGAAATAAAAAAAAAACATTCTTTTCGGTTTCAATTTCATTGATCACGTCAACGACTAAGGCGACACTATAGTCGAGAAGAATCACTTTCCGAGATCAGCCTCAGATGGGAATCGAACTTCACAAATTGTTGCGCCGCAGGCAAACGTTTTGTTAGCTGCGCTTCGTCCCAGCATCAGTACGTGGGAGAGTATTTCAAGCGAATGTCGGCGAATAACGGCGATAATTGGAGATTTGTAATTAAATCGCAAAACACAAAGAATAATTTTGTGTTTTTTAGGTCTGTTCAAAGCTTATTAGTTCAAAAATTGTATCCCACTCCATCCCAAGCTTGCGTTTTTAGGTCGTGAAAATGACAACGTCAATTTAACCAATGTATTTTGTTTTGATGATAATGAAAATCTTAAGTATGCAATAATATTGATTAAAAATTTTAAGCGTGACAATTTCAATTAAAACGAACAATTAAGTAATTCCAGTTTAATCAAAGAATTTACCGTTCAATCAATAGCCAATAATTCCAATTAGGATACCAAAAACTAGCAAACTTGACATTTTGCATTAATACGACTATTTGAAGTTACAAAATGTTAATTGCACACTTGAGAACACTATGATCACAGTTATTTCATATTGTAGAAATATGATGATGTTAATGGCGTCGTGAATAGAATTTTGGTATTGAAAATATACAACAGCGCACAATCTTTACAACACGTGTTTCACTCGAACAGAAATGTTAGAAAGTGCGTTTCAAGATGATAAAATCTCGTCGCGCACAACAACGCACAGCTAAAACAGGTTTGTAAAACAGGTAAACACACGTATTTATCAGTACAACTACAATGACCATTCAAATACACGAGGCCTTTAGGTATAAACGATCTCATTTATGTCAAGCTTTTATTGGAATCTTAGACAAACTACGTCCAATAATACTTTGTCATCTGCACACAATGTTACATACAGACTTCAAGAATTTCAAACAGTTATTTTACAAAACATTTCATCAAAACATTATCACAAACATTTATTCAACCACGTGATGGTACAGGTGTGTTAAATTAGATATCAAGATAACTAAACTCCTTCACATCACCTTCCACCTCCAGTACATACACCTGCCCTGGGCCTGACGGACATATGGCTATAGGGCAGCAGACATCACGCCTCGTGGTTATCACGTGTGCACGTGCAGGGGTCAATAGATGTATACAGCCACTGTGCCGGTCAGAGTCAGCCAGGAGAATGTGGCCGAACTGATCAACGCACACCCCCCACGGCTCACCCAGTCCTTCACTGAATGTATGTATAACGGCCGGCTGTGTGGGGTCAATCACGTACACACGTGGAGTTTTGTACTGGCTCACCACCACATGTCCAGTGTTCTCATCCACAAATATGTAGCGTGGTGAGAACTCACTCAGACCCAGGGAGCCGGCGTCTATTTGATGATGGACCTTACAATTAAAGTCGGTGTACAACACCCGTCCACCCTGTGTATCCGCCACTATCAGCTGGTCGGTGTTACATGTAATGTACCCCTCACCTTGATACACACCTGGGTAGACCTTCACCAGTTGACCTCTGGCGTCATACTTGACAACACCGTGAATGCCGCCATAGGTGATGAAGATCTCACCAAGTCTATTACATGTTACATCAAGAGGGTATTGAAGTCGGTCCTGGGAGGTGTTTAACGTTAATTTGAATGTCAAGGTGTTTTTATTAAACACCTTGACATTATGGTTGTTCTTGTCCGTTACAACCACCACCCCATCACCCACTGCCAGCCCCCAACAACTGCCTCTCCCCTCCCCCTCAAGCAGACTGCTAAATCTCCGCTCAAGTTCAACATCTTTAACAGCCAGTTGAGGGCCCACTCGGTGGACAGGTGATTTACTGGAAACTGCAACAACCGAGGCAAATTTTTCAAAAAAATTGGATGAAATATTTTCGTTTTCCATTTTTTTCATAATATTCACAGCTACATTTGGAACTGCAATTGTCGCGGGTTGTATTTCAAAGACTGATTTTTCAACCCGCTTCTGGATTTGATCAATATTCAAGTTTTTAAGAAGAGACTTAATCTCATTAAATTGTTGCAGTTTCTCAGCGTCATGACACGACTCAAGAACATTATTTACATAATCATATACGCTAGCAAACTTCGCCCTGTTCAGTTCAGCCTCAACACAAGCAGCTTCTGCGTGTTTTCTCGCCGTCTCTACTTGTTTTTCCAACTCAGCAATAGCTTTCTCTTCATTAACCTTGACTTGACGAGTGATCTCTGCCAGGTAATCACTGTATACACGTTTTATCTCATTCTTACAAGCTTTTTGTTGCTGGACATAACTTTGTGCAACTTGCCGTCGTTTATCGCGCAACATTTCCCAGTGCTGCGTAACATCTCGCCAAGGTTTCAACAAATCACGCATCACCTCGATGGCGTCTTTTGCAGCAACGTCTAAAGCTTTGAGATCGTGTCGCTTATGATTTGAAGATGCGCATCGTGAACATATGGCCATCTTGCACTGTTCACAATACTTTTCCAAAAGCCGGTCTCCATGAGCTGAACAATGCATTTTATTCATGCTTTCATAATTCGAAACAATGTCATGAAAAAAATTATGCTTGAAGCCACTACCACGTTCTCTTGGAACAGCAAATTTTGTTTTGCACAGCGGACATGGAAATTCACCACTTTGCCCCTTTTCTGCCATGTGACTGTTCAAGCAGTCTTTGCAGAATGAGTGACGGCATGGCAAAACTCTCTGGTCACTGGATCGCTTAGAACACGCAGGGCACTCTAACAGTTGACGTAGCTGGGCAACTGGATCGTTCGACGCCAGGTCCTGCAAAAAGAAAATAATTATAATCACTCAAGACATATTTCAGCATCATACCTGTGTTTTTCAATGAACTAACCTTTGATAACCGATAGACATTAAACTGGGGCATATCATTATCAAAAGTCATTCAATCGTTGTAAATGGAACTAAAATAGTCCTAGGCAAGTTAATGTAAATTCAACTTCTTTGGTTTTTTATCAGAGCAAAACGATGACTGCTGTTTGTATTCGTTCTTATTAACATTTAACAACAACCACTTTAAGGTTACATAGGACCTTATTGACAAATCTGTACACTTAGCAAAATATCTGTACAACTATAGAACATAACTCTCAGCGAAAGTATATATTTTCTGAAAGCAGAGTTTACCTAGAAGTTAGTAGCTGACTTTAAACCAACCTGCCATTAATAAGCTCAAGTGATTATGCTTTTATCGTAAAATTTTGAACAAAAGGAAAGTACATTCAAAGCAAAACCACGAGATCAATTACATGATTAAATTTATTATGATATAAATGCTACAAATAAAATCTCAAAATCTTTGTCATAGCCATTTTCTAAATTATCATTTTCTTTTCGTTTGATGCAACTTGGATTTTTTCACAAAAATCCGCCCTATTTTTGACAGTTCCTGATGCAAAAGTAGAACATTTTAAATCAATACGTAACAGTATTTTGGTGAACAGTGCAAAAAATGTAATATCTTTAAGTTGCACGTAAATTTGTTCATTCCCTTCTGAGGTACTCTGTGATGGCCTTGGATTTGAAAAAAATGTGTTTGAATTGGAAGGAAATGAACACAAAGTTACACCTAGCCACCAAGACAACTAGCACTATGAAGACAAACAGCTTTACACCAAGGCTAGCTAGTTTGTAATAATGCGTAGAAAGGAAGCAACTAAATAAAATGTTTACTATGCATCGGTACAGGAAAATAGGACAAGAAAACATGATTAACACAAGTTGTCACAAGTAGGCCTACTAGTTACTTATTAAAGTACAAAATTAATAGGGCCTAGCATTGACCCATGTAGAAAGACGCAACACATGAAATTCACACTCTTACTTCGTTTATCAAAAGACATTGTTATACACGAAATGCGACTCTGAAAGGAACATTCTACTTTTCAAAAAACTTGACAGCATTCTTCAACAAAATTTCTATATATGCCTATACAACACCAAGGGGCAACGCGTACGCGTTCTTCTGCAACATTGTTCCTCAGTTGATTCCAAAGTAGAAGTCGGTGCGGCTTAAAACAGTATCGTGGATGATAACACGATTTAAACTTAATCTTTACAAATTTTCGTTTCAGATTAGTGATAGCGTAAACTTACTGAAACAAAACGAGTGTCGGCAGTTTCCCGCCTAACGCTGAACAGAGAGCTCGGTCGACACGTCCGACTGCTATCAAATACCTTCGTTGTCTGCGCTGCAAAAGGTACCCGGGAGGCAGAATGGTGAATGTTGGCCTAGCTCACTTGCGAGTTTCTCGCTAGTCACTGTGACGTCACCGGAAAGGGGGCAAAACCCGCCATATTGCTCTTCTTTTGCCCCGAGTCTTTGCTACACACGCTAAAACTTACTGGAGTTCTTATGGTGAATTTTACGCTTAAAACGTTAAAACGACTTAAGATATGGTAGATGGGTCGTGGAATAACTGTGAATAGACGAAGAAAATGTAACCTTGTTATGTTGTGCGAAGCTGTGAACGGACTGAAATTGGAACTTAACCCGCTCTAGGCCTGAATGGCGCAGGCATACAGGGGCGATAGTGTATCCCCATAAAAAGATATTCACTTCAAAATACAGCAAATAAAATCAAATGAAACATGCATATGTGCACATGAAGTTATAATTAACACATACCCAGCTGACTCTGGACACAATGTAGTCTACAAATAACTTGACCATATTCATGAAAACCTTGCGGTTCCCTCGAGTTTCTCTCACTAAAGAGCCGCCATTTTCAGGAAGTTACGTGAAATCACGCCTGTTGACGAACAAAATGTCCGAGGGACACAAATCTTACAAATTTCACTTGATATTTTCTCATGCTATTTTGCAAGCGTCACGCGCCAGATCTCGCACTTCGCTCAGTNGGGATTTCGCCTACCGCCCGTTTAAAATACATGGGACGAAATTAGTACAGAACGCGATAGAACGTATTGTAGTGCCAATCTGAAGTTCATTTGCCATAACAGCAATGCTTTTGGACATTTTTCGAACTAAACGGCTAAAAACTCGAAGACAATAACAGAATACACTCTGCTACCGTATTCGGCAAATGACCAAACGACAAGCTTTTGCCCCACTTCCCGTGACGTCACAGTTAAGTCTCACATAACCTCGCGTTATTGTTATAAACTCGCAAAAGGCCTAATAGGCTTTGTAGAAAATTACGAGGCAGCATCAAACCCAGTAAAAGATTTTGAAGTGGAGATGTCAGTGAACTACACAGCTGTCAAAGAGCAATTGGAAATTTGGCCTATATAAACCCAGTGAAGGTGAGTTGGAATACATGCAATTATTCTTTGGTAGTGTTAAAACTCTCATATCAAAGATTTCGTCACAACTAGACATTTGTAGTTAATAACACTATCCACCACTTAGCTCAGTACTCAGTCAGTTTTCACTTTCTCTCCAGATCAGATACAGATTATAATGTCCAACTGTGTGTTCTATTAATTTTGGTGTACTTTTATTTTGTTTTGTTGGTACCAAAACTGTGCACACTATTTTGTTATAATGGGGTTTCTTACATTGCTGGTGTTTTTTTGGGCTGATGAGTACCGATAGTTTTGTACTGATTTGTGTTGCTAGTGGCCCCATGATGGCAGCCATACAGGTTTGAATAAAAGCCCCATTCCAAGATTGTTAATTAAAGATATCCCTGTTTCCAAGTTAAACTACCCTGGCTGTCAGAACCCAAGAAAGGTTACACACATTGATCAATTTTGTATGCTGTAGGATATATTTTCTACTTTGCCTGACAGTTAATCATAACCTAATACAATGCAAAACAGCAAATTTACCATTTCGGTGAAAAAACTAAACTGTTACTAAAATGTATATTCCTCTCTTTCAGACAACCACAGTAACTTTACAGTCAGAACTGAAGATGATGGGCAACGAAAAACAGTTCTAAGATAAGCTTAGTGGGTTCAAAGGTAATGGAGTATCATCAAGTCTCAAACAGACAAAAGCAAAAAAGGTATTGAATCCTAAGACATCTGAGTAACCTTCAGTATACACAACAAATCAAGATTATACAAGTCTTTGTGACACTTTGTAATACATTTTAAGTGAAGTAGGTGATGACGCTGAAGTACAATCATGTTGTTAAAGCGAGATTTAAATGTAAAACCGCATCATGATTAGTTTGATATTCTTACTTGTTTCCTCATCACTAAATCTAGAGCTCATTCTACAGGTATTACAGACTAAAGGCGCATACAGACAAAATGTACAGACCAAGCAAGTCACTGGATGGAAAAAAAAACCCGAAGATGTGAAGAATCAATATGCATGCAAGAAGTTGTTGCTTTTCTAGGGTACAAGATGAGCATAGCAATCAAGTATAATTATAGTCCTATGTAGTGTTAATTAGGTAATGTCAATTCAAATCAAAACACATTTCTAAGTACATTAAATGAAGTTAGCCTCAATGACCAATTACTGAATTTCATTCAGCCACAGGGCAGTTTAAACCTGTGTCAAAATTGTGAAAGTTCATAGCACTCAGTACTGAGACATACTCTAAAAACACAAACCAAAATGAATGTTTTTTAAGAATATGCATTGTGTGCTTTTAAGCGATTACTTCAGCCAGTACAAATGTGGTTTGCTTTAGTCTGAAGTTTCTGATTTTAACTTCATATCACCCCTAGTTATGCTAATGGTAAAACAGATTCACTAGCTACATTTTCCATAGTCATCTTTTATCCAACTATCGTATTGATCACAATGCATATTATATCACAGAGAAAAGATTTCAGAGACACTTCACAACGACTTGATGTTTCCTAACTAGGAGCAAGTATGTGTTGAAAAATATATATTTGTTGATCTGCCAATATCAGAGTAACATTCAGCTCATGTCATGGACAAGGTAATAATGATTTCAATTGCAGGAGCGTCCCCTGCTGCCCATCACATTCAAAATATTCTCACTAAAGAACCATGAATTTATTAGGTTTGCAAAAATGATCATACTTAACCAATCTTGGGATATTGCAGGCATTGTAAGACGATGCTCAACACTTAGCTTGAAGCCAAGTCACATTTGGCTACTTGCTGAAAATCCCAGGTCGCCAAAGGAAATCTGACGTCGTCCAAAACTGATGTTTGTCATCAGAATAATTGGCTAAAAAGGTTATGCTATACTCCGTTCTTGGGAACTTACTCCGCATACTCAGAATGTAGGTGATCATATACACTTTAGGCGCTAGTTTCACTTATCATGCATGATTATCGCCAACTTCCACCTGTGTACTTCCTGATGTAATTTTAATGCAAGTTTGACAACTGCTGTCGTTGGTGGCAAATGCACCAATTTCATGAAATAAACAAAACACTTGTAAACAAAGGTATCAAATCTAAGAAAACTGTTAGTAACTTAAAATTTAGGAGTCAACACAAACTTTGAAACAAATTTCGAGGGAATTGTCTGACTTTGATACTCGCAGTGGTGACTTCATGGCGACTTGGGATTTTTCCCAGGTGACCAAACACAATCTGTAGTTCACTAAATCAAGCACTGCAAGACATAATTGTCAGAGGTAATGTTAATGATGCTCAATACGTAATAATCATAAAGCATTGGTTATGTAGGACTCTATCAAAATGTCCAATTTTGTCCATCCTTGGGACATCTTACAAGATGCTGATTGGATTCACGTGAAACTTTTACAGAAAATACTTTATAAACTAATCCCCAACATGCCGTAAGAAATGTTTTTTTACAATGTTCCACATTTGTGTGAGGGCCTACCAGAAAGCACGAATTGCATAAATTTCATGAATTTTTTACATTGCATAAAACAAAAATGAGACGGTAATTTACCAAACTGTAACAGCACTTATGAGATTTATCTTGAACATTATGTTATACAACACGAAGAAAAATTCTACAGTTTTGTAAATATTTGACTTAATGTGCAGACTTGTCATTAGAGTACTACATAACCTTTAAGCACACCATATGGTAAATGTCATCAATAAACAAGACTTACGAATTATACACCCTACTACATTTCAATAATTCTATTATAGACACCAGACTACTTTGTAAGCCCATCCTCTGTTTTTAGTATGTGTCACGACAAATGCTGGATATGAAGTGATGGCTGGTACTCGAAAATGAAAATATTGCATCCTTGCAGAAGGCTCTATTGGTCCTGAGACAGCACAATGAAGAATGGGATCCAAGATGTTTTGTGGTTGATGCATCTGAAATAGAAACTTCAGCAATTAAAACTGTGTAAATGTGTTTTCAGGTACTTACTTTACACAGTAGTAATGACATTTACTGAACTGGTAAATGTTTTGTAAGAGCCTCAATTTAATGCCTATAGCATTCAACATTTTCCGTTAAACAGCTTGGTCACAAAACACTGCTGTTCTCCGTATATATAATATATAGATTTCACCGCCAATCTTAGGCACTGTATAAAACCCCATTAGGTTCAAAGTTACAAACTGAAAACTAAACCACTTGCTGCTTCTTCCTCACAATGTCAGAATTTTAATTCTAAGTAGTCAAAACTACTAAGCTTGGGAGATCTGAAACATTGTTATTACTAGAAACCCTACATGTTGCTTTTCCGATGAAATGACAACCCAGCGCACCATACAGGAAAAACAGTTCTGATTTATATTTGAAAATTTGCATTCGTATTTCCAAATTTGGACTCTTAAAAATGACCAAAAAAAACTAACTAGGCGTTGGTGGGGGTGGTCCCAATTTTACTTTTTCTGTTCTTTTTTCAAGCATGTCACTTGTTACAGCCAGCGAGTATGTATGTTTGTTAGAGAGCACAGATTTAACATTCGTATCTGCAACAAGTCTTACTACAATTTCAAAGACCACTCTCATTTACTGTGATATCCTTTCTAAAGCTCTAGTAAGGTGATTGAAAGACTAATTTCACAGCAAAAAGTCGATGAAAAAAAAATTCACTTGTAACACCAAAAAGGGTTGCAAAGCCCCTTGAACTACATACTTGTTAACTTTCTCTATGTGTGTGCACAGATCTTTCTTTATGACTTTCACAGGGAAGAGGCCTGGTACGGCTGGGTATCCTCCTACATGAACGGAGTGGTGGCACATCAGGACGAAATTGTTACTGCTTACTTCCCTTCGAGTAAGGCAACAACACTGAAAATGCCCATGGTCTTCATGAATAAACTCTGCTGAGGCTTGACAGTGATCTGATGAGAAAGCAAAATAATGTTATTATTAAGTAAGCTTGTCCGCTGCATAAGGAATCATCCTTAAAATAATATCACAAAACAAAACCTTAAAGTTTCAAAATATAAAAGACAACCAATTAAGATCATGATAGTCAATGTTTGCAGAATCAAAGACAAACTGTCATATGTGTCATGATCGGCGCAGCCCCCCATCCCCCCTGTGGTACACCGCCCATAGAACATGGGCGCCGGAGCACTGAAAAAAGTGGGGCTATAGCTCCCCCCCCAAGGCCCCTATGGTGCGCCGTCCATGTGTGTTATGTTCCAGAATGCAGAATCAGTTTCCACTGAGCTACAACTGGGTACATTGAGACAAGAAGACTGCAAGAAGTAACATGGAGTAAAAAAAGCGTTGCATACAAAAGGAACAAATTGAATGCAAGTCACATACTAGTAGCTGTGACTCAGTCAATTCCATTTTGATGGACAGTGGGTTTATAATCAGAGAATATTTTGATCAACTTTGCGAAAAATATTTTCTTCCTAGGAAAATAATTCGTAAGACATCAATTGTTAGGTCTCACTTACACTTTCAATGCACACATCAACATTAATTATGGATGAATTGTACTTTGATGACAACTTCTAAGATATTTTTGTTAGCCAATTAGATGTTGAGTGAGTCATGGACATAAGCTCTGAATTTCTAAGATTTAACTGTTTCTTATGGCGAAGATATCAATTCAGAATAATTAAGCTGTAATTGGTACTTTGCAATTGACTCAAAATTAAATTAGAGCAATGCAACATCTATTGTTTTTTAATCAAAATACATCGATTTGGCCTTTTGCACAAGATCATCATCACAGAGACGTCTATGCTGGGAGCTTACACTCTTTATGATGTTAACTTTTAAACAAATTGAATATCTTGAAAGATGTGAAACAATATCATAACTAGTGAGTAAATATGGCCATCCTAAAGATGAAATGTGTAATATTTAAAAATGATCACTAGAATGACAATGAAACTTAATTATTATTTTAAATTAGGACTAGCCCTAAAATTGCACAGTTACATATGTCACCAATTAATTGTGCACCTGTGAATAACTTACACATGGCAATTCAACATTTTCATATAGTAACCTGTATTATTCACTTCATCTTTCATTCGAGCTTGTGTCATCTATCGGGTAGCGCAACGCCATCAAAAAACTCCATGCAAATGACCTGAAATTTTTCAAAAACAGTTCTGAATTACCAGACAATTAGTTCTACTTGACTCCGCTGGTTGACATTTTGCAAATGTCAACTAGCTGATCCAGGACCCAGGTATCATCACACACACATTTTTAAACAGGCGCCCTTCGCGAAGTTTCTCCGTCAAAAAGAGCATTTGTTTCTGTTAGCTCATAAAATATAATAAATCAGGCATACGAACCATGTCGAAATTCATCCAATGCCGCTGTCACAGTGCTTGAAAATTGAGAAATTCTATGCTAAAACACAACACTTCGACAGGAAGTAAGGAAAGGGAATCCCTCTTGATAGAACGCATGCGCGTGAACTACGTCACTTCCACCTGGATTGGCTCGTTGACGCAAAAGGTACCCGGGAGCGGGACAATGTCAACGAGCCAATCCAGGTATGCAGCAAGGACATCTGTTGTCGAAAATCATGATTCTATTTTTGGAGTGCAGGGATTCCCAGACACTCTTCTACAAAGAAGATACGAAAGACAAAAGCGCGCGGCTACCAAAATTTGATCAGCTGGACGTTAAGACTTATTTGTGCAATGGATTGTGGAGATGAAACTGCAGTAAAAAATTTTTTTAATGTTTATTGTGAAATTGTCACAGAAAGTGCCAACAGGCATATATAAAGAAATATAAAAATTATACACAAATACATGAATAAAATGTTAGGATTACAATGAAATGGTAATGAATATAAATAAATCATTTTCATTCGAAATAAATTATTTCACATGTATACAATTTATCTACTCACACAGAGTTTACTCACACACACGGACTCACACAGAGCTTTAATATTAAAAAGGAATTTTGAAACTATTTCGAATAAAACCTTATTTTCATTTAGGTTGAGCTCAATTTACATCCACTTTAAAAAAAATTGAAGATCTGAATATTTTTATAAACATTGTCAGATTTTTTGAGTGTGTGGAAAAGTGGGGCCCTCTGCTCTCCCCACATACCGCACAGGCAAGCAAAGAAAATGTGAGCATTTGTCGGAGTGTCTCCACAAAAAAAGAGTGGATGAAGTATTTCAAAAAACACTGGGGGTAATATCCATGGCTTTGTAGAAAATTACGAGGCAGCATCAAATCCAGTAAAAGATTTTGAAGTGGAGATGTCAGTCAACTACACGGATGTTAAAGAGCACTTGGAAATTTGGCCTATATGAACCCAGTGAAGGTGAGTTGGAATACATGCAATTATTCTTTGGTAGTTTTAAAACTCATATCAAAGACTTCGTCACGAGACATTTGTGGTTAATAACACTATCCACTTAGCTCAGTACTCAAAGTAAGTTTTCACTTTCTCTCCAGATCGGATACAGATTATAATGTCCAACTGTGTGTTCTATTGATTTTGGTGTACTTTTAGTTTGTTTTGTTGGTACCAACCACAGTGCTCACACTACTGATTTCGTTATATTGGGGTTTCTTACATTGCTGGTGTATTTTTGGGCTGATAAGTTCCGATAGTTTTGTGCTGATTAGTGTTGCTAGTGGCCCCATGATGGCAGCCATACAGGTTTGCATAAGTGCTCCAGTCCAAGACTGTTAAAGATATCCCTGTTTCCAAGTTAAACTACCCTGGCTGTCAGAACCCAAAAAGGTTACACACACGGATCAATTTTGTATGCTGTAGGATATATTTTTCTACTTTGCCTGACAGTTAATCATAACCTAATACTACGCAAAATAGCAAATTTACCATTTCAGTGAAAAAAACTAAACTGTTACTAATATGTATATTCCTCTCTTTCAGACAACCACAGTAACTTTACAGTCAGAACTGAAGATGATGGGCAAAGGAAAACAGTTCTACGATAAGCTTAATGGGTTCAAAAGTAATGAAGTATCATCAAATCTCAAACAGACAAAAGCAAAAAAGGTATTGAATCCTAAGACATCTGAGTAACGTTCAGTATACACAACAAATCAAGAACATTACAAGTATTTGTGACACTTTGCCATACATTTTAAGTGAAGTAGGTGATGATGCTGAAGTACAATCATGTTGTAAAAGCTAGAATCAAATGTAAAACAGCATCATGATTAGTTTGATATACTTACTTGTTTCCCCATCACTAAATCTAGAGCTCATTCTACAGGTATTACAGACTGAACACGCATACAGACAAAAAGTACAGACCAAGCAAGTCACTGGATGGAAAAAAAACGAGGATGTGAAGAATCAATATGCATGCAAGAAGTTGTTGCTTTTCGAGGGTACAAGATGAGCATAGCAACCAAGTATAATTAAAGTCCTATGTAGTG
Source organism: Phoronis australis (assembly GCA_002633005.1). Taxonomy (NCBI): domain Eukaryota; kingdom Metazoa; phylum Phoronida; family Phoronidae; genus Phoronis; species Phoronis australis. The sequence goes on along the minus strand of NMRA01000997.1, from coordinate 24,048 downwards.
TTTATTAGGTAATGTCAAAACAAATCAAAACACATTTCTAAGTACATTAAATGAAGTTAGCCTCAATGACCAAACACTGAATTCATTCATTCAGCAATAGGGCAGTTTAAACACATGTCAAAATTGTGAAAGTTCATAGCATTCAGTACTGAGACATACTCTAAAAACACAAACCAAAATGAATGTTTTTAAGAACATGCATTGTGTGCTTTTAAGCGATTACTTAAGCCAGTACAAACTTGGTTTGCTCTAGTCTGAAGTTTCTGATTTTAACTCGACGTCATACCTTGTTATGCTAATGGTACAACAGATTCACTAGCTACATTTTCCATAGTCATCTCTTATCCAACTACCATCTCGACCACAATGCATATTATATCACAGAGAAAAGATGCCAGAGGCACTTCAAAACGACTTGATGTTTCCTAACTGAGAGCAAGTATGTGTTGAAAAATACATATTTGTTGATCTGCCAATGTCAGAGTAACATTTAGCTCATGTCATGGACAAGGTAATAATACTTTCAATTACAGGAGCGTCCCCTGCTGCTCATCACTTTCAAAATATTCTCATTAAAGAACCATGAATATTTTAGGTTTGCAAAAATGATCACACTTAACCAATCTTGGGATATTGACGGCATTGTAAGACGATGCTCAACACTTAGCTTGAAGCCAAGTCACATTTGGCTACTTGCTGAAAATTCCAGGTCGCCAAAGGAAATCTGACGTCGTCGAAAACTGATGTTTGTCATCAGAATAGTTGGCTAAAAAGGTTATGCTATACTCCGTTATTGAGAACTTATGTCGCATACCCAGAATGTAGGTGATCATATACACTGTAGGCGCTAGTTTCACTCATCATGCATGATTATCGCCAACTTCCACCTGTGTACTTCCTGATGTAATTTTAATGCAAGTTTGACAAGTGCTGACTGCTGTGGTGGCAAATGCACCGATTTCATAAAATAAACAAAACAATTGTAAACAAAGGTATCAAATATAAGAAAACTTTTTGTAACTTAAAATTTGGGAGTCAACACAAACTTTGAAACAAATTTCGAGGGAATTATTGTCTGACTTTGATACTCGCAGTGGTGACTTCATGGCGACTTGGGATTTTTACCAGGTGATCAAACACAATCTGTTGTTCACTAAATCAAGCACTGCAAGACATAATTGTCAGAGGTAATGTTAATGATGCTTAATACGTAATAATCATAAAGCATTTTGGTTATGTAGGACCCTATCAAAATGTCCAATTTTGTCCATCTTTGGGACATCTTACAAGATGCTGATTGGATTCACGTGAAAATTTCACAGAATATATGCTATAAACTAATTTCCAACATGCTGTTAGAAATGTTTTTTTTTTTTTAAATGTTCCACATTGGCGTGAGGGCCAACCAGAAAGTAGGAATTGCATAAATTTCATGAATTTTTTACATTGCATAAAACAAAAATGAGACGGTAATTTAGCAAACTGTAACAGCATTTTTGAGATTCATCTTGAACATTATGTTATACAACACGAAGTAAAATTCTACAGTTTCCTAAATGTGTGACTTAATGTACAGACTTGTCGATTAAGTACTACATAACCTTTAAGCACACCATATGGCAAATGTCATCAATAATTAAGACTTACGAATTTTACACCCTACTACATTTCAATAATTCTATTATAGACACCAGACTACTTTGTAAGCCCATCCTCTGTTTTTAGTATGTGTCACGACAAATGCTGGATATGAAGTGATGGCTGGTACTCGAAAATGAAAATATTGCATCCTTGCAGAAGGCTCTATTGGTCCTGAGACAGCACAATGAAGAATGGGATCCAAGATGTTTTGTGGTTGATGCATCTGAAATAGAAACTTCAGCAATTAAAACTGTGTAAATGTGTTTTCAGGTACTTACTTACTTTACACAGTAGTAATGACATTACTGAACTGGTAAATGTTTTGTAAGATCCTCAATTTAATGCCTATAGCATTCAACATTTTCCGTTAAACAGCTTGGTAACAACACACTGCTGTTTTCTGTATACGATATATAGATTTCACCGCCAATCTTAGGCATTGCATAAACCCCCTTAGGTTCGAAGGTACAAACTGAAAATTAAACCACTTGCTGCTTCTTCCTCACAATGTCAGAATTTTAATTAAACTACTAAGCTTGGGAAATCTGAAACTTTGTTATTACTAGAAACCATACATGTTGCTTTTCTGATGAAATGACAATCCAGCGCACCATACAGGAGAAACAGTTCCCTTTAAAATCTGACTTATATTTGAAAATTTGCACTCGTATTTCCTAATTTGGACTCTTAAAAATTACCAAAAAACCTAACTAGGCATTGGTGGGGGTGGTCCAAATTTTACTTTTTCTGTTCTTTTTTCAAGCATGTCACTTGTTACAGCCAGCGAATATACATGCATGTTTGTTAGAGAGCACAGATTTAACATTCGTATCTGCAACAAATCTTACTACAATTTCAAAGACCACTCTCGTTTACTGTATAAGATATCCTTTCTAAAGCTCTAGTAAGGTGAAAGACTTATTTCACAGCAAAAAGTCCATGAACAAAAAAATCATTTGTAACACCAAACATGAGTTGTAAAGTCCCTCGAACTACATACTTGTTAACTTTCTCTATGTGTGTGCAGAGATCTGTCTTTGTGACTTTCACAGGGAAGAGGCCTGGTACGGCTGGGTATCCTACATTAACGCAGTGGTGGCACATCAGGACGAAATTCTTACTGCTTACTTCCTTCGAGTAAGGCAACAACACTGAAAATAAACATGGTCTTCATGAATAAACTCTGCTGAAGCTTGACAGTGATCTGATGAGAAAGCAAAATAATGCTATTATTATGCAAGCTTATCCGCTGCATGAGGACTCATCCTTAAAATAATATCACAAAATAAAACATTAAAGTTTCAAAATATAAAAGACAACCATTTAAAATCATGATGGTCAATGTTTGCAGAATCAAAGACAAACTGTCATATGTGTCATGGGCAGCGCAGCCCCCCAGCCCCCCCTGTGGTACACCACAAATAGACCATGGGCGTCGGAGCACTGAAAAAAGTGGGGGCTATAGCCTCCCCCCCAGCCCCCTATGGTGCGCCGTCCATGAGTGTTATGTTCCAGAAGGCAGAATCGGTTTGCACTGAGCTACAAGTGGGTACATTGAGACAAGAAGACTGCAAGAAGTAACATGGAGTAAAGAAAGCTATGCATACAAAAGGAACAAATTGAATGCAAGTCACATACTAGTAGCTGTGACTCAATCAATTCCATTTTGATGGACAGTGGGTTTATAATCAGAGAATATTTTGATCAACTTTGTGAAAAATATTTTCTTCCTAGGAAAATAATTTGTTGGGTCTCACACTTTCAATGCATACATCAACATTAATTATGGGTGAATTGCACTTTGATGATAACTTCTAAGATATTTTTGTTAGCCAATTAGATGTTGAGTGAGTCATGGACATACGCTCTGAATTTCTAAGATT
>NMRA01000997.1:0-16220 GCA_002633005.1 Phoronis australis | reverse complement strand
TACACTGAGCTTTGGGCCAAGGCTTGGGTAACCCGGCGATGGTATGCGATGACCATTCCTTTAGAAGACGCCTTTTTCGAAGAGTTTGAGCAACCAGGTGCCATACAAAAAGGCATAGCGAACCTTTTACAGCACTGTGGCAAACAATAAAAAATAAGGACGATTGATACAATGATAAATTACGATGTAAACTCTTCAAATATGACATAAGCAATGAATGTGTAAAGCAGCCGATACCCCGCCGTTCACGTCACTGACACATCAGCCAATCAGCGATCGCTTTCAGAATTCAGTGTTTTGACCATGAATTCGAATTGGCTTTAGTTTGGCACGCAAGTCAGGCAAATGCGAGTTTTATTTGTATGTTAGAACCGATTAACTGCAACATTATTTTGACTACAGTCCCCTTTTAAGTCTTAACTCTTCCAAACTTAAGCCATTGAAACAAACGTTTATGACGAAAACAAAATTCTTCAACCAGTTTTGTTAAGTCCTATGCCACCTGTAGGGTACATAAAGAGCCAATCCCACTCCTAATGTAACAAAAGGGTCCCGTGCATAAAGGATACTAAGTATTGCCCTTCTGAAATATTACCGTATTCGCCCTAATAAGCGGCCAGGAAGAGGTCCCTTATTATAGCCCAAAAGTGGTTGAAACCCGGTCTCCGAAACAGGTGAAATCATAAGCTAGAATTCATCAAATTTACGCTCTTTGACGAATCTGTAACCTGTGACAGAGTTTCTACAAAATTGCAGTGCATTGCTATCAAACTTTGTTGTCAACTTATGAGCATTTTTCAGAAAATCCCACTGCCAAAAATTGCCGTGAATCAGGTTTCAAGCTCCTCAGCTTGGTTTAGCTATATATTAATAAACCATAAAAATGGTTCCAAGTGATAAGTGCAATGCTTGCGCATGTCTAATAAATGTGTATCATGCAGCTCCTGATTTAAACAAAGGTCTGTTTTTTTTAATTTTGGTCCGCTATAAATAACGCCACAGACCGGGGAATCCAGCGAAACACTTCTACCTTACAAATCTGACAATCCCTTGTCTCAGAAAATTTGAGAACCCGGCAAAAGATACTAATGATGAAATTCTGGTGATGATAATTACCCACTTTGTTTATTTACTTCACCTCAATTTGAAATACTTGGTAAAATGAAGCCCATCGAGTAAGCATCATGTGGGTCCTAATGCCAACCCAATATATGATATGGCCCAACACGCTCAAGTTGCAGTCAAATCAGGATGGGCATAAATAATGAAATTTACTGTATCAACAGATTGGCCAAATAAGAATAAGATACAAAGTGTTGCTACAGTGCACACGTGCACGACACTTGGTCTATTATTTTCCCGCCGTAATTGCATGAACCAATCAGATCACCAATGGCGCAAAGTTTTCGAAAACGGCTCGATTTTTAGGGAGTCCTGTTGCTGTTCTATTTATTTTCAAAACTTTATTGTGTTACATTTAATTTATTTTCTGTTCAACTGAATGAAGCCACCTAATATGAATGCACTCGACACAATTAACGCATTGTAAAAACCAAAAGTTATGCTCTATCAACTTTAGACAAAATCAGTACACCCCTTTCTTAAAAAATAGGTTAAAAGTTAGAAACAAAGAACACAAGTTTTCATCACTTGTAACGTCGATTTTCGACATTGATGTTGGGAAGGAACATCAGTCTGGCGACAGCAACACGGAATCGTACGAAGGCGATGATTTTCAAAATTTGATTCGTTTTCGTTGCATGTCTTTTTTCCCATGGTTCAGGGTTATTTCTGAATCCAGGAACAAGAACTGAAAAAGGCAGGGTTCGTGATAACGTTGGAGAACGGAAACATTTATATAAGGTGATACAACTGTCATCGATATTGCCATCTCCTCCGTTTTCATCCAACCTTCCCAGATGAAAACTTGAATGAAGAGGACCTTCATGAGTGAGCACGGTATACTGTGTGATTTATGTTGAATTATTCAACGATTCTTTCAAGAACCATTTCACGCTATATCTACAACCAACGGCATTTTTAAGGGCCACTCAACACTTCCCAGAAGAACTGCTCACTTGAGAATGTTGATTTATAAACGTGCTTTCGTAGTTTTCTCAGTAGGTCTATGTGAACCATAAATCAAAAGCTGTCCGATAACAATGCTGCTATTAGGCAAGCAGACGACATAATCAGTCGGCACCGAAGTTTCAATTTTGTAATTAATTACCAGTAGCATTGCCAAAGGTACTCACAATACCAACACTTCTACTATTGAAAGACTTTGAAAAGCGTTTCAATGCCTAAATTAATAATTTTTTCGTTGTTTTGGACAATAAAGTAGATGCAAATATTTCTCGTCAAAATACAATAACTGGAAACTGTACTAGAAAGGTCATGAGAGTTCAGCCAACACTTATGAAAATGCCGGAGTTGCGAATCTGTTGTCTGTAATCTATGATAGCAATGACTCATATTGCTCTGGCGATTTTCCAAATGTGTGATCAAAGAAAGTACTCGGATATCGAGTTATAGCCTACACAACTCCTTGCAGGTGCAAGGAAAGCGAGATTCATTGTACCAACTATAACCATAGCAGGAATTCGAGCCAACCCGCTTGCTACCGATGCTTCAACGCAAATAACTGCAATCAAATTTAAAAATTAATAATTATGTACATCTCAGAAATCAAGCTCTCCCGGGTTATTGCATCGCCGTCAGGTAGTGCCCTCTGACGGTCGCTGTTCCTGTATTGTACGTCTTTAGGCGACAAGACCATCAGTTCGTGAGTTAGCTCAAGGAAGAAAACCAATTATTAAAAGCTGGAATGGTCTCATGGTACTGTTTTCATGTTATAAATTTACAAGTAGCGTAATGTCAGGTTTTACGTCAAAAACCCGCTTGAGGAAGCCTGACCGGATCTAAGTAAGATAATACATTGAAGTGATCACGTACAAAGAACCAAACGCGTACGTATTGTCGACTGGTACTAATGAAAATGGTGTTCTTCCTAGTTTGCAGTCATTAACAGTTCCATGAGCTTCCCTAACGAGTCCGTTGGTCATCCCAACATCTGCATGCAGTCACCAATATTGACTAAAATTCACGTCCCCTGACTAGTCGCCTTCCTGCCCCTGTATGCCGGGCCGCCAATCCGTGACAATGCCTCAGCCGAGAAAATCTCTAGGACACAACGGAAGGGACAAAATACATCATCAACAAGAAGGTAATTTTAAAAGTCATGACAGAACAGAAAATTAACCACAAATTAATTGCAACAGCACATGTGAAAGGGGGGTTTATGATCAAGTTATTGTTACGTTCTCACAATTACAAAACACAATTTTCAGTGCTTATATTGCAAAACTTCCGTTACCGATATGAGCTAAAAACAGATACATGAAGGGTCCAATGTCGTCAAGTCACAGGCAAACATTAGAAATCATGAACTTGACGACGATGAAAATAATTAGCCTATTTTCGGTAATCTTTCTTCATCACTTTCATGTCAGTGCCCTGGCCGCTTAGCAAGACCGGGTTTTAGGCAACCGTGGGCAATAATACCACAATGCAAACCTCGGTTTGTCTATCATTACAAAAAGATTTGTGATTCAGCTTCTATTTCAAACCTGCAATTAATTTCCTTTACCACAGACGAGAATAAGGTGCTGTGTGCACAAACCAGAAGATTCCTTGTGTACAACTTACAATCTGACACAGCGCCACCTGTGCTAAAAATTACCTTTCGTTGCACTGTGAAAGACTGTAGTGTACAGCTTTGTCTCAGTAGGCAGTATAGGCAGGACAAAGGTCGTGAACGAGACTTCCGATTCGACCATACTTTGTTTCAATGAACAAATCGTGTAAAATTTTAGATTTGTCTTAAGTGCCGGATTAACCATGACAAGTTGCATTGATTAGGGACCTTCATCTCGTTCATACAGCTAGAGGCTATTTAAAATTTGTGGTGCCCGGATGATGGGCCATCCATTAGTGTAAAATACTGCAGCTTAGTAGGGCCTCGCACGAAACAGGAGCCTCGTCTCGTCGTCACAACGGATGTCGCAAACGGAAGTCGTTGGATAGTGACAATGAGGCGCAATGACAATTGAGACACGGTTTTCTTGCTGCTGGGACGCCTCAGACTAGTGGTGACCTAGGAAGGGGCCGTCGTAGCTAAAGGGTAATTGTAATTGCCAAAGGTCCCTACTAAGTCCGGATATTGCCACAGCTTCGAATGTTTGGGCTAATGGAGCATATACTACAGAGAAGATACAAAAAATGTCCGTTTTATGACCGAGGAAATTTCTACTAATGCTGTATTTTATCTTGATTTTAAAATCTTATTTGCTGAGAAACCCATGAGCTTCCATTTCCAGGCTCTTTGTTAGTAGAACTCTGCTTTCGATAATTTAGTAACTTGACTCGTACGTCTAGTTGAACTTGTAAGAAGTGTTCATCAACACTGAACGTAACTTCACGATGAACGTTATGGAAAATCCCAGGCCAGTTTCAAGCAATTTTATCAAAAGTTTAATACAGGAAGTTTGATAAATGCTTTTGAAATGCCTATCAACGTACATTTCAAAAAACGACATTTCCACCAGAATGACTTGAATAGATTTGTCTCGACTAATAGCTTCAGACATTTTATACTTTTATTGACAGTCGATTTTTGCTTTGATATTTCAAAAAGGCAGCGTTTTAATTATATTGATTGTGAACATGTATTTTGTGCGAACTCCTGCAAAAACTGGCCATCTCTTAGAATGCGAAGTTTATTTAGAGTTTGAAGTAAATAGATGCCTGTAATTTAAGCATGTAAAAAATTTAAAACAAAATCGTATCTGTTAAAAATCCATTTTATTTCGATGATATCCAGCGAACGCCGGCAGAATTAGGATTTTGGAAAAACAGCTTTGTTGCAACTTAACTTTAGGAACAATTTTAGACAAAAGAATCGTCTTCATCTTAAACTGAAGCAAAGAAGAAAGATTGGGAACCTTACGAAAATAATTGTTTGCGATGTCTTGTCAAATAAAAATTAAAAAGGGTTCATGTGATAAAATAAATCCTACAGGATTTTGACGAAATTTCCAAGCGGTTTTGCCCATGTCTCCGGCCTGAGACTCGCGTAGCGTTCTCCAAAACGCTAATTTTGTTTCAGGGTGATAGTTTTTGGACACGTTTATTGTTTCACTTTGTCTGTGCAGATCTAATTACTGCTCGCATCGATTTTATAGTTGAACATCAATACGATTTGTTATGGAATTTAACTCACCATTGAAGAGTCAGGGCTGCTACTAGTGGATTTTACGAACAGACCACACATCTAAACGAACTTTAAATATTTTCGCTGAAAATTTGGCAAAGGAGCACTCGCTGCTGTATGTACCTCTCCCTGGCTTGTTGTTATGTCGCTGTCAAGGAGAGGCTACAGGTAATGAGTTGTTGATAATTTCCAAGAAGATAAGAAAATGAATTGTATGAGTGGAGAAGGAAATGTATGAAAACATCGTAAGAAAAATAGGGTGAAAGGAAATCTGTATACACAACAAAATGTCTCACCTCTATGTTCCTGAGATGAGATGGAATTCGTAATACCAGAAATAAAGATGCCGTGACGGTTGCTCCCAAAGAACGGGACACAAATTCGGATAAAATGGTCCAGGAAGAAAACGTTCTCACGTTACCTCCTGAAAAATTTTCAAATCAGGCGTGCTTAAATGAGTGGATACGCCTCATTACATTCTCGGACGGAAATATTTAGTTGCAGAGTGACTGGACGAAATTTTTCATCTCGTTGTAGTTTTGCGTGTTGCTTGAGTTGCTTACATCGCTGGAAATGGGAACAGTCAACTATTCCGAAGGTTCAATATTCCTATGGTTCACTATTGCGAAGGTTCACAACTTCAAAGATTCACTACTTCGAAGGTTCGCTACTTCGAAAATATATAAAATTTCGGAATCAGGTGTAATTGTTATACTTTTAAATGCAAAAATAAACGATTGGTCAGTTATCAAATGCACTGAGTTGCTATTAGCTATTTGCGTCTGTTTCTCGGTCGATTTTAAGACATTCACAACGCATTGCATTTTGGGAGCTCTCGCTGCTATATAGCTTAGCTAGGTATAGACATTCAATTTTAGACTCCCTTACTAGCCTACGGTGAAAACACTACAGCGTTCCATGCCAATAAATAATACAAAGCCTCCTCTACTCGTCCGCAAGATCGTGTCACCATTCGACCACTCGGGCGAAGTTGTCGGGGAACGGCACTCTGATTACGTGAAGCGCTTTGAATCGGAAGCAAATTTTAATTTGTTACTGACTTAGTTCTCATCGTAGCTAGCAGGGGCGGATCCAGGATTTTGAGTTAGGGGTGCCAGGACACAGGAATGACCAGAATTTAGCCACACGCACGCACCCAGCCTAAAATTTACGGATGTAGGGGGTCTTGAACTTTTGGGTTTGTGGACGTTATTACTAACAAAAAACGGGAAACGGGGTTTGTTCAAAGCTATGCATTTTGCATTTTAGGGGGACCATGGCCCCCTTGTCCCCCCTAAATCTGCCACTGGCTAGTAGTACCTGTAGTTGCAACAAACGTAGTTTTTGCTGTCCATCTGTATCCTATCTTTAATGGATCATGAAGTGTGCACCATTGAATTAAGAGGACCAGCCAGCCATAATGCGCCCCCATGGGGTAGGCTGGAGATGGACGTTTTCCGCGTAGGGGTTCGATTGAACCCCCCCCCCCCCGAAGCCTCCTGGCTACGGGCCTGCGGGATGATACCACGAAGTTACCTCAGGCGTTCCGGTTGCCCTCATGGATGTTTCATATCTCGCATATATGCGACATGCATAACAACACGAAGATATTACCCAAGCGACCATCACACCCAAATTGGAAAATGTTGTCGAACGGAGCCGGGATGCTACTGTGATGATAAATCAAAGCTAAAAATTGTATATGATTGAGAACGACGTCGCGTTTACAGAATTTTGAAACATACGGGAACGATGCTTTGTAAACAAATGTTGAAAATTTAAAATTACAGTGTTGGTTTACCGCAATAATGGTCATCATAATGATCTGCTCAGAGATATCATTTCCTGTCATCATAATGAAAAGATTTGAAACGTATGTTGTGTTGGTGCACAACATGGATTAAGACTCATTGGACTGGAGAAATCATTGCGTCGACTTAAACATTATTATGCATGAAATTAATTTCTTAAGAATGTATAATTCGATTTAAAACAAACTTTTGTGCAAGTTATCTATTAATGGACTGACAACGTTTTGTAGAGAAGCGGCTGACAGACCTGGCGATGGAAGAAGAACTCCTTGCTGAGACTCTTTTAAATGGATCGAGAGATGATTTAGAAAGAATGGGCGACATTTGTGCAGAGAGGGCTACGATGGCAAAGTTCCGTGGCGATTTCATTGAAGCATATGCGCTCTACAATGCCGCTATTTTGCGAACCAAGCGATCAAAGAACACTGATAAAGTTGAAGTGGCCACGAAAAGAAATGAAGTTGCCTTTTGTGAGATGTTGTTAATTAAATGCGAAAAAACCTTTTAATTATATTTTTAAAGTTCAATTTTATCTAACTAATATCAGAGAGACGACATCTTGCAGGCTAAATCTAGTGCAAATTGTCAGACAACGAGCGAATAGACATTTAAAAAGAATAAGTTCGTGAGACAAGACAACAGTTCGAAGACGTTAGTCACCAAGCGAGAAACTTTTCTGGTGTCTGATTTCTACATCAATACGGATAGTGGGACCACCTCCTCAGCAGTTTCCAATTTTAGGGTTAGGTTCTGTGACTAGAAGTGAAACGACAACGTATTCCGACATTGAGTGGTGCATTCTGGTTGAAGATGAAAGCAACATTGAATATTTTAGGAATTTTGTTTTGAATATATTAGAAACTGTTTTGAAACCGATACAAATTAAATTACTGAACGACAACGACAAACCTAGAGGAAACTGGTTCGAACACATAGTGACTCCCCGCGGTTTCCAGTTCGTCAGCGCAGCGACATATGCCTGCCAGACACCGCTTGGTCGTCCTGATAGACCAACGAGGAAAGTAATAGAGTTAATCAGAACACCTCAACGTATAGCGCAGCTTTGTGAATACGATACAGTTCCGAAGGAAGGTTATGATAGTGATCGCACATTAGCATATGTAGTCAAAATTGGCGAAAGCAAAGAGGCGGATAGACTGATTGAAGGGTTTTACTCCTGCAGACGAAATTTGACGGAATTTGACGAGACCTGCAGGAGCACAATGACATGACGGACATGGTGAGAAGATACTTACCACACCTGAGTTTTGTTCGTGATGTGGATGTCTTCGACATTAAAGAAGGGATGTTCAGGTTACCCAGCCTCGTAATCAGTTTGTTTAAACTGTTTATTCTCTAAAGAGCAGTACTCCGTGGGACATTTTGGATGAAATGGTCAAAGAGGGAATTATTGCAGAGCAATCAGGACACAAGCTAGACGTTGCAATATCCATAGTAACACACTTATGATGTACACCAACAAGTCGCGGCAAAATGAATTCATGAGCGTGCAACCACAGGGCGTCTGGGCTCGACCTGAAAATGTATTTTTCGTTCAAGATAGCAAATTGGTGCTCTAGATATTTCTGTACGGTAGTCCCTTTCGTCAACTACATTCTGCACAAATTTCAAATTGGTAATCCCATTTTTACTGCAAAGAGTTTCTATACCTGCAATCAATAGGTAGAAGGTATAATAGAAATTGTAATGCTATCGTTGGAAAATGCTCTTAACAAGTTTGTCCGACGGAAAAAGAAGAAACAATGTTTTGTTGCGATATCTTCATTGGTCACTTGATAACTTATACCCCTGCCTTCTGCATAATAAGACAAGCTACTTTCTCATTGAGGAAACAGCAGAGAAAATCGCATTCTTTTTAAATTTGGAACACAAGCTCGATTGTTCTTAAAATGTCAACTGGAGTCACTGAATTTGGCAGTAAATTCACTAAATCATATAAATACTGCGACACCCGCTCCGAAGTCATAACGCACGAATACAATAGCTTGTTCCATTATACTTCCAACATTTTTTGTGCTGAAAAGGATTGTCAACCAGACTCGACAGAGTAAGAGTTCTCACTGTTTAAGCCACGTGCTTTTGCTAAGCGTCTTTTTCAAGATCGTATTGTGTATAAATTCAAAATGGTTGCAGAACTTTACTGCAAAATAGGCGTGTCCGGTCGATCATTGCAATACTATTTCACAGCTCTTGATAGGGTGCAACACTGTTCTAACATATACAATGCAAAAGTCACATTTTTGCTGGTACAGCATCAGCTTAGATTAAAACGAGTAGAGTTGAGTTTGCGTTACATTACTCGTTTAATGCGCTAATCCACGATCCCGGAAATTCCAAACTCATTTTCTTTGGTTGAACAGAGTCAAAAGTTTAGTCGATTTCAAAAGGCGTGTCTCAGAGGCTTTTTTGCAAGCTATTTTACGGGTGGTTTTATGGTTGGCGCATACGATTATTTTAAAAGCTTTGTTTCACGAGATTAATTATCTCAATCAGAGTTTCTGGAATCTACGCATACGTACTTTGCCATTTTTATAATCACGTGATATGTGAGTTCAAACCCTGATTTAATGTCTTCCATATTATCAGGAAGAGATAACCAGGAAGGGACAACTGTTTTAGCGCAGTTTAACGTGATTTCAAACGTGATTTCAAAAGTANAACATTTCCAGGACAGAAACAACACCATTATATTCTACGAAGTTGGTTTTTACATCGAACCCTTTTATCGTATGGTCTAAACTAACTAAAAAGCCATCAGAGATATATGTATCACTGATAAATCTTAAGCCTTTTACAAACCAAGACTTATAAAAATCACTTCTGCCTCCGATCCCCAAGTTACTATTAAACCACAAGAGAATTTTAGATACCTAAGAAGTTGTCAAACATGTAAATGACCGGTCCTTAGCGACAAAAGTGTTAAGAGGCAGTCCATATAAAAACCAGTAGATTTTTAAAAATCAGTCTATACGTCAAAATTTAAAACAACTTCATTTTTTGTACATGGGTAGGTATCCTAACAAAAGCCCAAATGCCAAATTTTGTGCACGCAATGACCCCTAATTTCGCTGCTGGAACATGATAACACAAATTGGCAAAATTGGGCATATTAGCCGTTTCAAAAATCGCATGTTTTCAACAACAAAAATGAGTAACATACAAAAAAGATCAAAAGCTATATTTTGGTGGCTGAAATAACCAATGTATACTGTGCATTATTCTGTGCCATTTATTAAAATCTAACAGTTTTGTGCTAGTCAGGGGAGATAATCCACATACCACTTTTTGGGGCTAATTTTAGTGGCCATTTTTGTGACCTTCTTACTGCCATAAAACACCTTGTAGCCTTATGTGACGTTTTGAACATACAGTTAAAGAGCTAGTCTTGATGACTGAGCAATAAAAAATCTTGCCTCAACTTTGCACTTTAGTGAAAATTGTCGTGCAAAACTGTCTATTTTCATAGTTTGAAAATGACGAGCAGAGTTTGTAGACCATTTGAACAAACTTTTAGGCAAGAAGTCTGCTTTAAATAGTTATAGAAACCAAGTCTAGGCTCTTTCAAATGAAAACAAATTGTTTTCAGGGTTTATTACGCGGCTAGTATCAAAACTGAACCCGATGACCTTTGCCCATTGAGAGAGTCAGTTGAAAATCTTGAGGATTTATATACAATGTACGTCTAACTCTCTTGTATTATTTCATTTCTTTTACATAATCAGGTTAATTTAAACACTCTGTAGAACTTTTGAATGGAAATAAATGCCTTTAAGATTAAACGAGTAAGAATTGATATTTGTAATGACTGGTTTTGAGAGAAGCAAGTGCATTTTAAAAACACAAAATGGCGGACGGTGTCGATGGGCCTTCATGTTCCTTTAGAGTATATTCTGCAAAAAATCACAAAAGCTTTGTGCTTTAGTGAGTTATGTCAAAGACACCNGTTTATTCTGCAAAAAATCCGATCACAAAAGCTTTGTGCTTTAGTGAGTAATGTCAAAGACACCACTGAACATTTGAGATACAGGGAACTACCTCACAAAGCAGGCCTGTGCCAGAGTACGGACTCGTACTACCCAGAGTCGGTGAATTTCTGACTGAACAGGACCAGTCATGGACGAGTCAAGTACCACTCTGCTCCTCTCCTCCTGAACGTAGCGGCCTTGTCAAATTCTACCGGCATTTCTGTTTCGAGATATGACTTTAGTGAAAGTCAGAATGGAAAGGATCTCTGTGATCGCAAGATCGTTCCAGTCAAACAACATGCCTACTTTGTAGCCGAAGGCAACAATATCATAAACTTTCTGGATTTGAAAGAAGCATTACTTTCCAGTGGCCGTGTGAAGGGATGCTATGTGTATGCATGTTCAGTCAACGCAACAAAGACTTTTCCAAAATACTCAGTTCCTGGTATAAGCACATTCCCAAATTCCCAATATTCCACCCAAGGAATTCGCGTGTGGAAATCATTCCATGTAGGTGACGGTAAGTTCTTACAAAAACTGAAAAAATGGGAAATCTATTTCTCTAAAATACACTAACATCTCTAGACATGGCGGATTTTCAACACCAAGAGTTAAGGTTGGCATTGTATCTAGTGAAGAGCCTCAACAAAAGCTCCCTTGTACCCAGGAAGGTTACTGGAAATTTTTTGTTACAGACGCAGAACTAGGTCAGCATTTGGATGTGGGTAACCACACTGAACATTTACTGAGGGAAACCACGTGTGACCACATCGCACGACAGTGGTCATAAATACTTTCAGATGCAAGAACCGGAGCGTCATTTGAGGCAGCCTCAGAGTTCTATTTGGATGAGACGAATGCTGAAGCAATAGGTTAGGCATTGAAAAAAGGTAAAAGGTCAACAAGATTTTCAGCAAAGGTTAAGAACTTTCTGGCGAACATATTCGATGAAGGAGATAAGTCAGGTAAAAACGTTCACCCTCGGAAGTGCCAAAATCAGGAAAACATTACGAGAACCCACTGGGAAAGTGTTTATCTGTGATATTAAGTGAATCGCGGATTGGTGGATTTTTTCGAGGTTGTCTGCAGCAATGTTTATGACGATGCTATTTCTGCTGAAGATGCTGTTATGTCGTCAGATTTACTGAATGAAGTGGTAAATGAGCTCAACGTTTAACCTAGTTTTGTAGCATACCAGTCAAAGATGTGTGATATATGAAGTCGAGACCGTTACTTCTGTTTACTTCATGTCTGTCATGAATGAGTCTCTCGTGAATTATTTTCTATAGACTGTGGATGTGTACCTTTTTATACCATTGATGATCACACTGGCAGAAATATTCAGCGTTAGGGTGCCCGGTGTTTGGGGGGAACACCAGATTTCTGGCGACTGGTGGCGACTAAAATTTGTAGCAACAAGCAGGGACATTACAATATGAACCCAAAGTTACAATGACTATTGACAAGTTGAAGGATTTTTTGCACTGAACACTAGGGGGCTATATTCACCTTGGGTGCCTTCCTTTGCCTGTGGCACGAACAAGGCAGACAGAAAACAATTCAGGGGTGAGTTCAGTAACACTAGAACCTCTCTAAAATTTATCCAAAACCACGTGTTCTCATTTAAAATGCAGGGCAATGTCTCGCGAAGTCTTGAATTATAGCAAGGTCCTCGTGTTACTGCTTTAATTCTAGATGCATCTTCAGTCTCCACATAAACAAATGCAGCACCATCTGTCATTTAGAACCACACATGCCAGTTGATTCACGTTACATATTTTTTGTAATAAGCAATAACCATCAATGCCGTTTTCAGAGAATGGCAATTAATAATGCTGTCTGCCTTTTCTCCAAAATAGAAAGTTTTTATGTCGTGTTTCGCAAGCTAATTATATGTTCCAAGAGCCCCCTATTGGCAGCAGAGGCAACTGAGAACATGCAAAAGGACGAAGTGCAGTTCGTGTAATGTTTCGTACGCAAAAACTACATTAGAGGCAAAGATTTTTTATTTTAGATTATGAACAGGTTAGGAATGACTGAACAAATTATTATGAAGTCAATTTCAGGAAAGGTGCATTATGGCTGCTACAGAGTTCCAAATTTGGCCGAAAGTGGCTTCGGTGATTTTGGGTATAGACTCTACCTGTTGGTTTTTATATGGAGTCACTCTTAAATTGGACACTAGGGAGCTTAGAAGTATTGGGATTCAGTTGAATGTTGCAGGAATGAGCTTTGGCTTTAATGTTCACAAAAATAAAATTGTGAACTTCAACAGAGATCTTTCCAGGTATTTTCGGCTAAAGATCGACTTTGTGCTTAGCTTGGTTTCCTCTACTTTTAAACAAAATATTACATTTTGGGATTAATGAACTGATGGCAGAACTTATTGTTCAATGGTCGTCTTAAAGAAGGATTGAACTAAAACAGTTTTTATCCCACCTATGTCATACTTGTGAGGCATAACAGGCCATAAAATCTAAAGAGAAACAACCACAGACAAAAAAACATATCTGCTACTAGGGAGCACCATAGTAAACAAGGACATAAGAAAATCACCATACTCTAGCCAGCTGAAAATTGAAATTTTAAACATTTCACAAGGAAGGAGAAATTCAAAAAACCTTTCTCCGACTCCTAAATCTAATGAACATTTTTAGTTTAATGTTCAAGAATGGCAAAACTATTACAACACAAAAATTTAATTCGAATTACTTAGCTGTTGTAGAGAAACTGATACAAGTAGTCTCTCATTTCCTCATAATGAATCAGGAACTTGCCCACGTGTAGGATGGAACCTTCACAACCATCATAATGACTGATGTGGTCGCAGTTATGGCATTTTCCGTCAAAGCCTGAAGTATGAAATAATAAATCACAAATAATTATTAAAATGACCTGATGGTAATGATCAACCTGCAAAATTTACTTCAAAATTGTAACAACCAACGACACAAAGTGCTAGGTTATCACACATGTTATTTGTAACTTCTACAGGACAGTATAAAACTTCCACTATGCATTTATCAGGGTTTCAATGACAGGACATGCCAGTAAGTATTAAAAAGATAAGTAGGCCACAACAAACTTAATGTCACGCTTCATCAGGAAACTATTGTCTGATCAAGAGTATTCAAATTCATCATAAGATAATTTTCTAATTAAATCCGGGACTTTCATGGTTGGTCAACTATTAAGTCCATTTCATAAATCAATATTGCAGACAACTGAAGAGAAAAAAAAATCCCATGAAAAGAACTTTGCAAGATATAGAATTCTTGAGGAGCACTTACACTGATCTTGAAATTGGGAATACTGCGTAAGAAGCACAGATTCGTTAGCCATGGCCTGGTACTCATGTAACATAGACTCGCACTTTTTACACAAAAGTGGCTTGACCTGAAGTACGCCTCTAATTGTTTTTGTAAATAAAGTTCCAGGATGAATGCTGAACTCGGAATTTTGAAGTTCTTTGAAGGGAATTTTTTTCAATAAAAATGCCTGGACATTATACGTGTTCGTGTTACTTTGTACAACTTCAGGTTTCACTGCCTTTGAACAAAAGCAATGACCATCACACGTGAGACACGTGACACGATTTCCTTGCATTCTGATCACAGAGTATTTGTCCCCAGATACAACTGCAAATGAGTCCGTTATCAACCAGTCTAACGGAATGATGGACATCTGAAAGCATACACAAAGAACAAATCCAATGAATCTTAACCAAAGATGGACCCTACGTACTTGAAACACAACTACTTCTTTCACCAAGTAATGTGAACAAAACGACTTTAGAGTACTTGGTTATTCTTTTGATGTGAGGTACAATTCAAATACCCCTTAATTTATGGTTTCGAAAAGAAACCAGTTGTTAAAACTCATAAGGAATCGTCAAAATTTGGTAATGATAGTTAAAATAGTTAAATATGACAAATCAAGCACGTATTAATCCAAATATATACAACTTCTTCACACAANCCCGTTGTCACGTGCGAAGCTTCACTAGAGTAAAGTAAACTTGCAATTTAACTTTGATCCAAGATGAAATTTAAGTATTCCAAATGACCACCACAACAATCAACACAAAAATTAACAGTCAGAGGGAAAGACACTAGGGATTAGCGACTAATAGCATGGCACAGAGCTGTAACAGAGTGCATTCAAGACATCATATAAAACTTGTATAAATTGCGTAACAGGCAATACTAAACAATTACATCAAAAACAGGTCCATTTAAAAACTATAAAAATATACAAACTAATTCACATCTCAAAAAATTATCATAATTATGTAAGTTCTACACTTCGACTATCTATCCATATTCCTAACATGTGGTCATTCGATAACAACAAAGTATAAATGTGTGCACACCACTATGTAAATTACCTCAGGAGGCTCAGCAAAATATGCATGGTCATCTGCAATCAAATGCGAAATTTCATAAACATGATGGAGATACTGAGTGAATAAAACATTGTCATGATAGTCCAAAATCGGATAAGTAGCAGATTAGGTAAAAAGTGTTGGCTTAAAAGAAGACTGTGTCAAAAGTGTGTAACAATAGCTTAGGGCCATTCCAGTAAAAAATGTATGGGAGGGGGAGAAGTCACTTTCATTTCTTACCCATCGCCCATATTTTTCCTTTTAGTTCTCCGAACATTGACCCATGATTTTTAAATAGGCTGAAATATGAAATATGGGGTTTTTGAGATAATCAACCCGTCTTGTCAAAAACAAAAATGCCCAACAGGGGGTGCCATGGTATTCAAATGGGTCTGAAAATTGATTGCTGCAGGTGCATACCAGCCGTCTATCTCTACGTTATGCGGTTTCAAGATAATTCACAGACAAGCAATGACTTGAGCTATTGAAAACTAACAGGGGGTGCCACAGTAGTTGAATCAGTTCGAAAATTGACTGGTGCCAGCACGCTCTTGCCATATACCTCTTTTTCATGACTTGAGCAACAGCTAGTGTACATATTGAACTCTGTACACTACCATCATGGGATTGTTTGGTTGTTTTTGGATATTTTTGGGTTTCTTCCAAGTGAATTTTTGGTGAGTTTTGATTTCTTTTGAGAGGGTATTAAGGCTTTATGTTCGGCTGAAAATACTCGCCTGTCAACATTTACAGGACAAAAAACATCA
>NMRA01000996.1:48083-75270 GCA_002633005.1 Phoronis australis | reverse complement strand
AATACTTCACCCAGAATGTTTACGTGGCGGATCACATCCTATATGTTTTTAGGTTACAAGTTTTCTCTAGTAAAAGAAACGTTTTAAAAATATTCACGATTTCTTACTTAAAAAGAGATAACAAAGATGAAAATAACTGTAATTGTGCGTTGAACTTGTTACATTTCCTGAAATTAGTTACATGTAAATAACAACAATATTTGATATTGTAATTACCGAGGATTTGGCGCCTGAGTTGCAGACGATGTAATACACTGTATTTAACAACTGAAAACTGAGACTGAAGTGTGATATCATTAACATTTATCTACCAGGGCCCAGTTGCATAAATGTTATACGCCGTATAGCAACAATGACGTCACATTATCACGCGTCGCGATGTTATTGTTGAACAATGCACTTGATGTCATGCAACAATCAAACTTATGGATAACTTTTGAAGCTTTACATGTATGTAACTCAGCCCAGATGTTACGTTTATGACCTGATTACGCGCCGAGTGTTATCCATACGCACAACCAGCCTAAAATATAGGGGGCTCGAATTTTTGAGTATGTGGATCTTTAACGAAAAAAACCGGGGTACATTCAGAGCTATGAATGGTGCATTCGCCGAATTCCTGCTTACAATGTACTTAATGGACTTTTCGTCTCGTTTTCTTGGGTTTTTTGTTTCTTTGAGGCTGAATTTTTGCCCACTTCGCCAAATGGGGGGCTCGTTCGGGCCTACCTTTTGAACTTTCCAAGTCAGAGGGCACTCTTGAAGTAGCGCGGGGGATGAGTACGGAAAACAATATGACGTTGTTTTTATCATGAATTTAAGGTTCAGTTTGGTCATCGTGTCGATGCTCCGGCAGTAAAACACATCGGCGCAGTGCGACCCTACCGATTCAGTACATGTCACCCGTTACGCGATTCAAAAAAACACAGTGTGTGGTCGTGCACAAAGAATTTGTGGACTAGTCCGAAACGAAGAAAAGGGGAGAAAGGTGGAAGACCGGTCCATGTGCTCACAGCAAATGAAATACCATATTTCTTGGAACTGAGTTCTTATTGTAATGTACAATGTCATTTTAGCCAAAATTATTTTTATAACATTCGTCCTAATAAGCGCCCATGCCCCTAAAAGCGTCCCCACTCGTTTTCAGACTTCGCTAAAGTGAGCGCCCAGTCCATGAATGTGTATATATTTGTGCGAAAAATGTCTTACCTCACAGTTCTAAAATTCTACAGTAATGTATTCAATTCATCAATAATACCCGACAGTCCTGAAAAATCATTGTGCGCGGAATTTCTAGTAGACCACGAGCCTCGCCGCTATATGTCGGTATTTAGCCGTGGCTGTACACTTCAAACCGTTCCGCAGTGCTTCAACAAGAAGGCAAAAGATTTGCTGACCTTGCGAGGAAAGTGTCACACTATATGGTCTGGCCCTTCAGAACAGACGCAGCGTACTGGTCAACGGGATTGGTATTGTATCCTTCCGGTACAGATCTTCTCCCATAACAGGAATCCAGATTGCTTTGTCACGGTACAAAATTATAAAAACCGCGAATCGAAACTTGGCCAAGAAGCACGCGCTAGGGCCCACATATAACATGTGGGCCTGCTCAATGACATAAATATAACTACATATACAGCTCATTGGGCCTGCTACTCTGGCAAATGAACACTGATGACACGCACGCGTTCGCTCACTTGGTGCACACCTGTTGACTCACTTCAATACAAACGTCACGTGACAACAATATATGTGTTCGTCTAGGTTTTTCTCGTTGCGGGGTGCGATCTAGCGCAGATTTTAACTTAATCTGCGGTTAATCCCGACTCCGAGTCCACAGGAACTTAAGAATCTGTTTGGAAAACTTAAGGAGGATTTCAGGTAATTTGAGTCGAAACTATTTTTACTCAAGAATTCAAGTTGTCCTATTGACGATCGCGAAGCAGTGACGCATCAGTCGGCAAGTTTTCGTCTTGGGATTTCAGCACATTTTTTTAAAAAGATCGTAATTTAACAACAGAGTTTGATAGCAATGCACCACAGTTTTGCAGACAGTCTGTCATAGGTTACACATACGTCACAGCGCGTAAATTTGATGAATCCTAGCTTCCGATTTTACCCGTTTCGGAGACCGGTTTTAACCGCCGTAGGCATCAAAAAGCGTCCACCTGGGCGCTTAATATGGCGAATACGGTAGCCCTAGTAGATGGTGACATCAGTGCACGAAACGATGATTTTTATTTAAATTAGCAGCAAGTTTGTGGTGACTGGCGCCAACGGCCGGGTGACTGAACTTCGGGCTGGGCCAGTAGATTTTCTGGCTCCGGCACTCGCCCAGCTGGCGCGGAGCAAGGTTTTTCAAGACTAAAAGCCTGGGTATATCCCTGACTTCCACACTTTTCCAAAAGAGGGAAAACTACTAAGGAATGGCTGAGGAGGGTAAAAGTCTAGTTGCCGTGCGTATTGGTATGTTTTTTGGAGATCGATTCAACATCAGACTTGATTTTTGGTAACGTTGATAAGTCCTTTGACCACACCACGACCTTGCAGGTCGATGCCATGTTTGTCAAAGCGCCTCGTTTTCGATCAACACGACAGCAGCGCCCCGCGTTCGTGAAATAGGTGAATAGCACCGTTTTGTCTGTACAACAGACCACATTTACACTCCCTCCATCAGTAATGCCAGTTTGTTTGCGTAAAGCGCTACCTGTGGGAAATTCGACCAACCACAATTAGAAACGTCGGTATAAAAAATTTCTCGAGGAAAATTAAGTGATACCTATGGGTTCTCTACCACCTAGCGATAATCAGGTAACAAGCGTGGAGATGATCAAAGCAGCAAATTCGGCACGCTGAACCTGATGGGGTAGTAATGTGCTTAGAAAGAACTGAACAATGTGTAAATAGGCGTGAAACACGAAAAACCGACTAAATTGAATCATGCAAAGTAGTTCTCCGCCACTAACACAGAATTGAACCTCTTCACCAGATGTTTACACCTTGTTCGTAAAGGTTTTGACTTACTGTTCAGAATATTGCTCGTTTAGTACCAAATTTCAAAAAGATATATCAGGAGGTCGTCATTTCGTCAATTTTTCTCCCACAAGGCTAAGCACGTCTCCTTATTTGGAATGGCAAGGCATCCAAAGGCATAGCACATTTCCCCTCACATTGAAAATGTGACCTTTGGCCTTTGATGTAAACAAAACAATGGCGACAAGCAGCAGCCAGTGCGAATAAGCGGGAATTGATGCAAGTCCTAACTGTTTAAAGTAGTTATAAAGGTAGCGTTGTGTTCAGATGTATTCTAAAATGCACTTGGAATTCTTTTTGGAAAATCGCTTGCTTCAGGGGTTTGCCTCATACTCTGGCTGCTGCCGACCTCAGACTTAGAGTGCAATCTCACGTAAGTTGCTATGCCCTAAGGCTTGATATCCATCTTGAGAGACAAGCTGTTTGTCACAGGACTTTGAGCACATGCGTACATCTATCATAAGTGGGAGGAGATTAGAAATTCTGTGGTGACTACAGAGTTTTCCTTCTCACGTATTTCAAAAATCTTAAATTTTAGGTTTTTTTGTGGAAATTCCCCCTCAGAAGAATGTGAATAACTCTGTAGAAGACGTTGTGAGATGGTACTGTTTGAAAGATATTTGGACGAGCTTTCGCGTCACATGTCTCTTTAATGTAACATTAGGCAAGTAGTCACGGCGAGTAACGAACCCTAATCTTTGCAAGACCAAAAATCACTTGTCATCTGATCATCAGGTTGAGGCCAATGCCATCGCTGCAAATGGACTTATCAAAATTAAATGAGTTTTGTCGACAGCGGCATTTATACAATGTGCCTCTTATAAGCCAACCGCCTCACAGACAGGAGGTCGACTGGTTCATCACCAACTGCTTTGGATCAATGATTCGATCTCTCGTAGCATTTAGCGTTTCGAGTTCGTTTTCCCATGCCGTTTCCACAAATTAAGTGAAATAATCGGCCACGGATCTGACCCAAACTTTCAAAATAAAAAAGTGATGTCACAGAACCTTAATTGAAAATTCTTATTTTCGTCGACTTCCTGACCCTTGCTCAACCATAAACATGTCGTCATTATCATGTTTTACACAAAAGCCTCTCAGTAACACAGCGCAAGGATGTCTAGATGAGATATTCCCCAAGTCTGATTGGATTATTACAAAACATCTAATCTGTTAGCTTCGCAATACCATTCACGATTCGAGAAAGAAATGAGGTGCCACTTAGATTTGGTGTTTCTACTACAAACTCTCAAAAACGGTTTGACGATGTAAGCTATCCATTCAGGGGCCGGGATTTTACTTTTTTCTACTCGAAATTGAGCTCGAAATTATTTTTAGCAATTTCTACTTTAGTGAGAACTCAAGATAAGTGTAAATTAATGTGCCTGGGTACTGAAATTATGGTTTACTTGTGTGGGTTTCAGCAATTCCAAGTTCGCTGTCACCACTGAGCGGCGCAGCACTGAAATAATTCGGGGCTATAGCTCCCCAGCCCCTATGGTGCGCCGCCCATGAACAACATTGGTTGTTCCGCATATTCACCATGGAGAAGAAGTCAACTTGGACAAAGTCGTCAGGGTTTTTTCAAGAAGTACTGAACCGAGAAAGCTGCACAGCCTTGTGTTTGAATAGTACAAACACTAACTCTCATGACTTGAATTTCTATCATTCTGTCCAAATCAGAAGCCATGTTGTTGTTCCGAACCTGCGTTAATGCTGCATTTGGGCCTTTTTAACTGCCAAAAAGAATAAATTTAAGCCGCTTAATGTAATATAATCGGAATCATAGAACTCCTTACCGCGTATTGGTTTAATGTCCGTTACCAGAGAATAATTCCTACGTCACCTCTGTAGTTACATCTTGTTCCTTACTCAGTTTAGACATAAGCTTTGGGTTCGAGATGAACTGTCAGTTCCTAGACAGTTATTGCATCAGACAAAGCTCAATAACACTGAAGACACGGAATGAACGTACAGCTCAGACACCGAAAGTTCAAGATATTGGCACGATGGATTTTTCTACACGAAATCGTGTTACCAATTTCACTTCTGACATATAACACCGTGATAGAAGTCGTTATTGAAGCGTATGTATGCGTGCGAAAACAAATCTGTTTTTGGCACGACGACATCGTTCAGAGCCGCTTTAGGTTTTTGCTACATACTATATCACTATTATTTTTACTCGTCACTGCTCTTTTTGTTATTATTATTATTCATATTGTTATTATTATATAAAAGTTTTGTGATTTCTAATTAAATTACCTGTGTTCAGGACTCTTACTCAGACCAACTCGGGAAAGGAACGCGGCGCTTCGGAATGGGGAATTACATGTATAACCATTATATTGGGCTCTCAAGAAAGCTTTTGCGGAGTCCCGGCCGATGTCGCTCTTTTCCGAGTCGTTATCACTTAACTAGTCACCTGCTAATAGACAGATTTTTATTTCGTTTTAAGAATTATACAAGAATTGATACAATCACTGCCCGCATATCGGAAACGTTATTAACAGATTAACAATTATAAGAACATTAAATATAAAATGGATTACTTACTGATAGATATCAAAATTACAAGAGACAAATTCTATGGTATAGCAACATGATAATTTGATTATTAAACGATCTGTTTACAAATACAGAACCAGGCATGAACAAAAAACACAGAAAAGCTGTTATGCAAATAAAATTTAAGGTCCTTGCTATAAATGAAAATGGATACTAAATCTATTAGAAAAAATCAGATCTAAGTTAAGCTATGGCGAACCATAAAGTAATGTCCGTTTCTTACGAGTTTGTTCTCAAAATAATCGGGGTGACACGGAGCCGCTGAACTTGGAGCAGTTGCAAATTATAACTTTGAAGAAATACAAAACGTCCTGCGGCAATTTTTCTGATTGAGTGGGAGTGATTGTGCGAGTTCTTGAACGATATTTGAACGGTAATGGTAGTTCTTTAATTGTTTGGACGAAAATTTGTTTTGTCTGGAGTGGCAATTGATTCTTTAGCGCGTGAACATTCATCACGCGTTTTTACCTATTACTTAGCGAGATTGCAAACCTCACCCAACTTCCGGCGCATCAGATCTATTTGTCTTTGTTATGACGTACGCATTACTCCTTTATTCATTAATGATGTATACCATAAGTATGTCTAAAAAGAACAAATTAAGCTCTCATGGTCTCCCACTGTGAATACATTTGTACCTATAGCTATCGCAGTTCTTCCAATAATCACTTGTATAATGAACATGTACAAAGCTCAATTACAGGTCTGACGTAAATAAATTAGCAAGCAACGTTAAGACTTCAAAATGTATGTTAAACTACCTCTGCCCATATGTGTTGGACATATAGTATGTATTTTGAGAGTATCTTTGGCGTGCATCGACACGCATTTCTGGGCTCGTGTACCATACAGGATGGACTAAAGTTATGCGCTTATCACTCGCTTTTAGTGGCCGTGCAGACTGGCTTTTAAGCGTCGGACTAAGACCGCTGACAAGACCGACTATTCATATTCGTCTTGGAACTGATCACATGTGAACAACAGTGTCGCCGACAATATGTCACTTCGCGTAGTTTGCATTTCTCCAACGTTCTATTCATGAAACGTGCCTATACATGGCCCGCTCACTTGACACGCTACTACTCAAGTGTTCAAAAATATTTTATGTCGTTGTGCTTCAAGCGCCAGCCGAGTGCCACAGTACCGTTCAGCATTGATCAAATCCGAAATTGCGATTGTTCACGAAGCTTCAAGTCATTATTAACAATTAGTCAGTGTTTTCCACTTCCGTCAAATTACCGACTGACTGCATGTACACACCCTGAGAAATAACTGAAGAAGCCAATTGTTTAAGCCCAACAATTCAAAGTGAACTCAATAACAACGTGTTCTATCACAATACGTGCTTCATCCTGCTTGTCCGAGCATGTGCGTGAGAGGGAAATTGAAAAAAATGCGATACAGTTCCAAATCGGAAATGTTTATTGTGATAGCCAACGTTACAACCGTTCGATTAGTCTCTGTTACAAAAGTAAATTTGTTGCACGCTGGAACTAAAACATGTTGTTTCTTGTCAAGCAGGTGCTTATCGACAAATCTATGTATTTAGCCCAACATATTGGACACTATAGATTTTAAAAGTGTGTACATGTATTTTCTGAAAGTAGACAGCCTGTATAATTCGATTTGTTATTTTTTATTGGTCTACCATTCATTGGGTCATGTGACTATGTTTTACTAGAAAAAACAGCATAAAAGAAAGGGGCATTGATCGCAAACCAACGGTCTCCCTAACATATCCAAAGTTGGTTTGATATAAATGTTCGAAATGAGATTTCAAAAACCATGTTAAAAATTTCTGAAGTGTCACTTCATTTTCGTGTAATGAACCTTTTTATCTTTCCCTGAAAATCATAAAAGTTATAGTCCGCCCTCATGCAAAGTTGGATCACACAATTCCCGAAAGCATTTTTCATTGCAACAGCGCATAAAGCATAGTATTAAAAAGTTTCTCTTTCAGCTACTACATTGGGACATTTTTCTGGGGTCCTGCATAACCTTAAACAAGTCTTTCCCATGACGTGCACTTCGCTTTACCCTTGCAGGTGACCTTTTCCAAGTCCGATCACTTGTTCGTGCCATTATGCCATATGGGTATATGTACAGACACCGCACACACTCACGCGCAGATAATTATTTTAAAATCGTGATAGTCCTAACGGAGACACACGATTACACTGAGCTTTGGTATAGTGAGGCAGCTGGTGAGAAAGTTGGCAACTCCACTAAGCAAAAATAGATTGGTTGTGCAATACGCAGTGACCAGACTAAATTAGAATATCCCCGAAGATTGTTAAGGAGTCATAATTTCGACAACAAAAACAACGTGCTGTATGAGAAATAGACAGGGACACACTTGTGTAGCTCAGCAAAACATCAGAGTTTCACGTTTTATGTTTTTAACTTCACATCCGTAGACATTTTGATGTCGCTTAAAAAACTTGATTTTAAAAGGAAGCCCGGTTGTGTACAGCGTATCTACATGTATAATGGTTGAGGGATACTGCTATGCACATTATGCGTGAATATAATATGGTTTCAGCAGTCAAAAAATTAACAGTTAAAATGATTGGAGAAACGTGACATTCAGTATTGGTGATATTGGTCGATGTATTGATTATGTCGCCAGTTGCGAAATCAAATGACCGTTATATACCTGTATAAAACAGCGATAATTTCTTTTTGAGTCCACTGAGTGGACTGGCGATTATAAGCGTTTTCAATTGCCACTAACCGATACGGTGTTGTAACGCTGAATGAAAAGTGGGGCATTTAAGGCAAACGTGGATACTGTTAATTTGGACAATTTGTATAACTAACCCACTAGTACTAATTGCATAGCTAATTCGTTGTAGGTGACTTCTAAACCCAAGTGGCTCTGGTTGAAATGTTCTTTCATGATTATCATAACTGTATTGTGTACTGATCCATCGCTGCAGGTCTTACAACCTGAATATCGGAGCACATCGGAAGGAAACCGGACATGGATTACACCTTCTAGCTGTGGACAACGGTCACCAACAACGGAAATAAGTGCGACCGTGTACCCCAGGTAAATACAGTTAATGCCGTAAATTGAAATGTAACTGAGAGTCAGTGTTACAAAGCTGCGAGCCATACAGTGTGGGACCATGACGTTACGAAGTAAGATTTATTACTAAAAGTGTATTAACGGGTAGTTTATGAATTTGATTTTGCTTTAGTTGTTGGTTCGTGTCCGTGTTGTTTATCGTCGTGCGGAGCGCTTTGAAACACACCAAGCGACATTCACAGTGCGTAGCCAGATGTAAACAATCGCGCGTAAATAACCTCGGTAAAAATTAAAGAATCATTGTGGACGTTCACATCAAATGCTTCCGAACGAAAAAAAAATCTTACACATTTCATATATTTACCACCAATTCTTTAAAAAAGACACCAACACTGAAAACGAAAAGTTATTTCGCGAATGAAAAATGATAACCGATATATTTCACCCCCGCTGTGGCCCATTTACAAAGTTTTAAAAAAGCTCATACAATGTACCTATTTCAAAAATTTGAGACACGGTTCCCTCGAAAATGCCATTGTCAACATATTAACAAATGATCAATATGATTTGATGAACAATATATTTAAAATCTCTGTTTAAAGTAAAAAAATATTTAAAAATGAATATCCCGTAAAAATGAAGACAGGTAAATAGGAATATTAATTTTTTGGGAAATTTATTCACCTTTCAGAAAATATATGCTTTGTAGGGGTTAGAGCTAACAGAATTTAAGATATTTGTACATAAGTACAACCTCGTAAACGAAGTTCACAGTTACCTTAAACAGAGGATAGATTTTCCCTAAATGGAAATTGTCTTCGTCGATACGGCGAGTGGAATATACAATTCTCCCAAACTCGCAGCCCAGTGGCCGGGGCCACGACCGTCCAATAAGTCTAACTCCACTGAGCAGCATTCGGACTCAGAACGTGTCATTCNGAAGCGATTGAAAATGAAAGCGTTTCGCATTTGTCTACACATAGGACAACTAAGTTCAGCAATAGAAATACGAAAATGCGCACCGACTAGAGGGAATATCAAATAGGAGGTTTCATAAAAACAGACGATTTTAAGGTTATGTCGACATGTCTGTGTATTTAGCTGAGTATTTACAAACTTTAGATCTAACTCTGCAAAGTTATGTATAATTTGATTTTGGATTGTTTACCAATCATAAATTAATTGTGTCATGTGATTATGTCTGTTTAGTAAAATTTAACAAAAAGAAAGACACACGGATAGCAAAACAACGGTATGAATAACATGATCAAATTGTATTTGATATAAATGTTCAACATGTGATAGCTCAGACGCTGTTACAGTTTTCTAAAATTTCATTTCGTTTTCGTGTGCTATTTTTGATAACCCCTTTTTGCAAAAGTGGAATTTTTTTTAAAAAATTCTAAACATCGGTTTTGAGAATAGTGCATAAGGTGTACTATCTGAAAGTTTCATGGTATGCAACACTAAATTATACTTTAGACAAAAATGCCTTAAAAAACGACAACTAATCCTTGGCTTCCAAACAATTTCCGAGAGGTTTATAAAAAATATCTAAAATATTGACGGTATAAAATGCAACGTGTACACAGTAAGTTTTAAAGCATCACAGAAAGACAACACTTTTTGATCAATTCTCAGTTTTGCTAATTTATTTATTTATAGGCTGCCTTCAGTGCTGTGTGAGTCCGCGGTAATTTGACGTCCATTTGTCTAATGACGTTTATAAATTCACGTCAAGTAATCAAGGACATAAGTGTTTTACAATTGCATAGTAATCACATATCAATCCAAGACAAATCCAGCAAAACGTATAGCAGATCAATGCAGGGAACTTAGGTCCAACAAGATTTCTGTCGCTAGAGAACGGAAGTTTATCTTTTTCAAATGATGAACGCTGTTGGTATATCTCGTGCTAGTGGTGTTGCTAAACAGGTGAGATTATCACCGTGGTTATGGAAACTCACTTAGGTGAAACTCTAAAACAAAGCCAAGAAAGGGAAGATCGAAATCAATTAACAAAGTTACGACTGTGATTTTCACGCATTATAGGATTCAGTGACTGGAGTGGAGATTAGGGAGAGTTATTTACTGAAGTATGACTGGCCGACGCAATTGGTTTCTCATTACCTGGTGATTGTGAAATCAGAAAGTCAAACACAATCAGTTAATTATTGTTTGTGCAGGTGTCAATTAGTCAGAAAGTTCTTCATTAAAACCACTTAAATGAAGGCAAACTACGTGTTAGATTATTTCAATCTTTAGTTAATGACTTCCATTCCATCTCGTATATCAAAAATAGGCTTTGTCAACTGGTACATTTTTCTGAAAGACAAAAAATCAGAAGAAAAATAATAAAAATATTTCACATTGATGTACCGTTGTTGTTTTTACGTTAACACCTTTTTAAGTCAAAATTTCATTTTTAAGACAGGTACACTCGTAGCAAAATAACCCCTCGGTCGATTTTAATGAAATACTTTTTAAATGAAAACTTCACCAATCACTTCAAAAACGTTGTTAGGAATTGTCGATTAGTCTTAACGTTTGGTTTCTGTGACGTAAGGAATTCTTGTAGAAAAATCATATTAATCTTGTTTCATTACACATAAACTAGGCCTTTATATCGAAAATCCCGGCTAACAGCGTTTTTAAAACTGGATGAATAAATATTCAGTTCGGAAAGTTTCAGAGAAATTCACCGAGTCAGTTCCTAATTAAAGTTAAGTCAATTTGCCGAAGCCGAGAAATAGCCGGTCAAGTCGTGAGAGGTGGGAGTCCCAAGGTCTTCTGTTAAATATTTGGTGAAAGTTTGTCAATATAACCCATACACTTGTTAGCCACGTTCATTATTTCAACATTCAGGCGCAATGACATCTGAATTTGTAATGTGTAATTACGTTAATTATCATAAAAACGTTCAATTTGCCATATCAATTTTCAATGCATCGAGTCTAGCTAGCCAACATATTGAGTGGGTCAAGCTAATGCATTGTGGTCCACTTCAAAGTTGGTCAACACTTTATTGTTAGACACACGACGCGCTGGGAGACTAATATGAAACCCCAATACGAAATGAACAGAAATCGAGTAGGTGGTTAAAGCAAGTCGTGATTATGAGATCGAAACAGACATTGAAATGTCAAATTACTCGAATTAAGGAATTCAGTTTGGGTGAGGATTAATCTGTTTTCTCAACTTGCTGTGTTTGTGAACACAGAGTCACAGAAGCGTGAGGCGACTCGTAGCGTTCGTTCTCCAAGGTTGAAGGCATGCAGACACGCGACTCCCACAGGATCAAATTATGTTTTGTCTTCGTTTTCTCCCACATCTTTCTATCATATGTACTCGTCGTTGACTCAAGATTATGGCAACTCGGTACATATACATGTAGAACAGTTCTGTGCCTGGCGGGAGATTCGATTTGAGTGACAGACCCGTAACCTATGACCTCGGATAAGTAGTAAGCAAATTTCCTCGCGGTTGTGCGTTTTCAAGGAGTTTCTGGTAAATCGTTTCTTTGTCGCTAATTGTACCTGTGAGTAAAAAAACAGGTGTACATGTACTTTAACTGTGGGTACCTGCTAATCGGAATTCATTGCGACCAACTGTTAGCTTTTCCTGTTTTCTCACCAGGATGCATTATATAGCGCATATTACGTGACCTGGCTGTACTGGGTGTTCAAATCGTTTTTGTGCTGCTGAAGTATTGTTTGGGTTATCCAATATGACAAGAATAAAAATTAAATGTGTTCGAAGAAAGCTGAAACACATCGTATGCGTAAATTTCAAGGGTTCGTGGGTTTTTTAAGTTTGGATCTAAATATCCTTACACACTTTTCTCTTTTAAATTCTTCACGTGGGTGGATCCAAATTACATGTACATGTATTACGAATGATGAACATTTTTATTTAACGGTGTTGAGAATGCTAATGGTCAAACAGTATCCAAACGCTTTTCGGTCGTAGGTTCCCCTATCTTAATTTGGAAAACTATGTAACAGATTACTGTAGGTAATTGGACAGGAGAAGCCTGGTACACTTTGTACCAGACGTGCGCAGGCTTCTAAGGTGGGTCCATTGCACTGATGGCCTGGAACCATTCTTATGCTTTATGAATATATAGTTAAAACGTAGATGACTCGTGGGTCTAACAGTGTGTCCTAGTGGGACTCGAGCCCTCGACCTTGAGTAAAGGAAACGGACAATTACCCCACTAGGAAACACTGCATCCGGGGAAACAAAAGGGTGGTCAACGTTGGCTTCAGGTATAACACATGTTATTTGCATTTCCTGGCTGTACCCTTTCATCGTAATAAGCAAGAACGCAATGGCTGTGGTTTAAATGCAAAAAATACACCCATTGTTGAACAGGAAACTAATCCATGGTCGCAGCTAGAGCGAAAAAATTTATATGACTAGGAAAATCGCGCGGGTTTCGCTTTTCCTCGCGATAGGTCATTTATACACGCATTTCACGAAAACGTGATTTTGAATTGATCGCATTCACCGCGATTGATACCGTAAGTAGATTAAACGATTAATGATCAACACATTTTCAAAGTACTTACGTATCTATACAAGATAATGCGACCAAGGTGTTTGCCTAAAAATGTCAGTTCTGTGCATACAGTATGTTACCATGTCAAACACAAGAGTGGAGATTGTACGCCCTTTGAGTTTGGATATGATCATTCTTCATGGTCAAGCCTCAACTTTTTGAAAGGAACCAAATCAAATGCTTGCCCCCATTGGTTTAAACAAATCAGTTGTTTTTGTCCAGGATTACTTTTTGTCAAAATTGCTGGTAGGTTCATAAGGATTTACATTTGTCATCCAAGGCTAGCATTTATTATTGCAGGGTTAACAATGCCGAAGGGATTCAAATCTTCCAATGATATCTGGGCCACCAAAGTGACGCCAATTGCGCCCTACGGTCAAAAAGAGAGCGACAACAAAGATGAAGGGGCGCCTGAGTCAGGCACCGTCTTATCAATTGTCAAAGAAGGGGTAACAAAGTACGCTGAGGAGACTTCCTGCCACGGCGTACAGTATTTCGGTGGAGCGAAGCACAATCCGGGACGAAGGTATGTAAATCTACTCGACTTGAAAAGTTTCGTCTGCACCGGCAGCAAGTTGCTGTGGACCAAAAGTGCAATCAAAATACTGAAGCTTTAGCGTATAATGAACACAGTACATGTACATGTATGTGTTCTCTAATAACTGCAAGGAGAATATAGACAAGGAAAGAACGTGTCATGCTGCAACTCGGACTATAGCCCCAGGTTGCAGTTGCAACTTCTTTTTTGACCATTCGCTCTCTTAAGTTTAATGCTTAAGGTTTCAAAGTGAAAAAGACTGTCATCTTGATCATACATTGCAAGAGAAATTTCTTGCTTTCGTGATAAACGACTTAATCGTTATGTTAGCCAGTTGTGCATGGTGTCGTTCTTCTCAGTTAGGTACAGTTTACAGGTACCGGGGGGTGGAACATTCAATGTCAAAATGTCTGCACAGCACCCTATAACGTGCGCTTAGGTAAGCGAGGGAAACTATTTTAGGTGTCAGAATTCCCGGCAGACCACGGCGAGAATTTTGTTGTTTTACACTTTTGGTCAAAGCTAAAGTCTATCTCTTCCAAAATAATCCCCGTTTTTCGGCCTTAAAAACTCTAATATCTCTTTCAACAAAGGTAAACAATCGTAACTGGCAAACGTAGGTCGATTTTTACTTTGACCACTAAAACACAATTGTTTATAGTTTAAGTTATACGTATCTAATATTTCAGTCATCAAGATTTTGATTAAAAAGTACCACACTTAAAAATGTAAGAAGTTCAGGCACACAAAACCCAGAGCGAATCACTTCCTGAAATCAATGTGACACAGTGACCTAAAGCTTTGAAGCAGCACATTTATCCCCACAAGATTCCCATCACTAACTGTAGTCTCCTCTAAGGGTACCCCTATAGGAGGATGGCATGGTTCAAACTTTCGGCGAAATGGTGTGCTATGGCAACCAAATTACTGGCTAGTTCACGATGTTGACGTGAAACGTCAGAAAGGAGACATAGCTCCAGAGATCTTGCATCTCTTCGAGATCAAGCACCTCGTAAATTGGGACTCCACTTACATGTAGTTCCCTAAATAATTTTGTGAAATTGTGTCTTTGTTTAACTCACGAATGTGGTTTCCTTGTATCTTCATAATGAAACCTTATTTTACTTACATGTATTTTCGTTTATAATAATATGACTGATAACTGCGCCTTTGTCACAAAAAATAGTTGCAACTTGGTCTTAAATTAAGGAAAGTAGCATAACAATGTCGCTACTTCTTTTCATCATTATTGAGAATTTAGGATAGAGTTTGCTCTCGGTGACAAATCAAAGATATTGTAGTTGACTCTTGGTGAGTATCAAAAATATTGTGGACTTAGTATCCAAAATACAACACCCCTAGATAGTTCAATCAGTGTTTGCACAAGTTTATAAATGCGGTGAGGGAACATTGTTTCAGACCCTATTTGTGATTATTGCATACCAGTTGCTGTATACAGTCTGCCGAGTGTAAGCAGCGTTTCTGTACCTTAAATTCTGTTGTAGCCTACAAATGAGATCGTAAGGACATTGTAGGATTACCTATATAATCTGTTGCAGAATCGTATGGTTCTTGATGTTCGTGGGCAGTTTCACGTGGCTGGTGATTAACGTGAATAACGCATACCAAACTCTCATGAGGAACCCCGTGCAAACAAAGCTGCACGTCGAGTACACGCAGACCGCCAAGTTTCCGACTGTAACCTTTTGCAACTTCAACAAATTCCGCAGTCCCTATGTACTTGCACAACCAGGGTTGATAGATATACTCCGTTACGTCTACCCCGTAACAGAAGAAGACCGCGAGCAGCAATTTGACTGGACGGACCCTCTATATGCACCTCTTGTAAACGGCTCACAATATTTGGAGTTTGCCAAAATAGCTGGTCATCAGATTCGCGATTCGATTTACGTTGCTAGGTTCAAAGGTGTGAATCTAGACATTGAGAAAGAATTCAAACGCGTCGTCACGGATTTCGGGTTGTGTTTTCAGTTCAATTCCAATGGGACATGGAATACGTCACGCAGTGGAACTAACAATGGTTTGTGGCTGGAAATGAACGTGGAACACAATCTGTATATTTATGGAGATTCTAACTCAGCCGGTTATAAAGTGAGTGTAAGAAATATTTATACGGTGTCTTTCATGAACGTCTTATTATGCACCAAGACGGGCAACATACATTTATCTGCTGCTTTTGCTTTAACGCCTTACTGATAAGTGGTGATAGTGAAATTGAAGGTTTAAGATTAAATTTTGCATCGATTTAAGGTAGTAAAGATGAAAGAGAAACCGTCCATTTCACACAGCTTGAACTGGCGTTGTCCCAGTTAACATTGTTTGATGTTGATTACTTATAGGTTGCTCTGCACAACCACGACGAAGAACCACTCGTTAATGAACTTGGGTTTGCCATAAGTCCCGGACAGGAAACTTTTGTCTCAGTGCAGATCAAAGAGGTACAGTTAAGTAAAGTGTAATAATGGCGCTTGTTTACTGCTGAGTTTGATTTAGCGTACGAGGCAAGTTGTTTGTTGTCATTATGAAGATTTGTACGTGGCACGTACAAATCTTCATAATGACGTACGTCTACATGTAGATATCGGTATTCGAGTTGACTTGTTGGTCAATTCGAAGGTTGCTCTACCGACACAAACTCACTGATACTAGGGATATAAAGTGCTTGGATGACAAACGAGCCCACGTTAACCTGCCTCCCGTTCAGTAACGCAAGGACCTCGCTAAAGAGCAAGACTTCACGAGATTACGTGAGATATTGCTGCGCATTTTACATGTAAATGAGAACACGTGACTTTGACTAGGTTTTCGCTAGGTCCTACCGTAGGACCTAGCGTCAACTGAACGCACGCCTGGACTGCAGTTCTACTTGGACTACTCGACAACCGCTGTTCATTTCAAAGAGCACACGAGGTCACAGGCTTCGATTCAGTGCAGATATAGTGGCTGGATGCCTCAATGTACTTGAGGAATTTGATACTTCTAATGAAATCACGAAAATGTACCGGAGTTCATTGGATACTTTCTGCAAACAAATTACCCACCGTGGTATTACTGTAGGACTAGTACAACCAGGGAGGCATCGGTAATCCCTACCTCACCTTCCGGGTACACCACGGCCCGGTCTCTAATCTTTGTACTCGAAGCGAACTCGAAACTATTTTTGGCAATTTCTCTGCTCCTTTTGTGCGAACTTAAGATACTTGGTTATCAGACTGTGCTCGAATACATTACAGTGTATGCATAGGAGTTTCTAGTTCAAGTTTGCCCTTGAAGACCCTTATGTTCGTGCTATAAACTCGAGTAAAAACTCGAAATTTCGAGTTCAAACTCGAAATTATTGCTTTAATATTGGGTTTACAAACTGTGAACTAAGGGCAATAAATTATCTACGTAAGTTATTGTGTACTCGAGCATAGAATAATAGACACTTCTCTTGAGTTCGCCCAAAAGTAGAATAGAAAATGCCAAAACTAATTTTGAGTTCCATTTCGAGTAAAAAGATTGGAGACCGAGCCCAGGTGTTCGTGTTACATTGGTTTGTTCTATGTTAATAACCTCAAGAATCTATCGTATCCCTACATTGCAAGTTTCGGCCCTGAAACCGAATGTGCCTTGCATTCCCCGTGGGTTAATTCGAAAGTAAGACCTCAATACCTAAAATACATAAAAACATGCCTTTGCGATCCCTACATCAATTGCAGATAAAGTCTCTCCCGTTGCCATATGAGGGTGGGAAATGCAAGAACACTACCAAAGAAGATTTTGTGAACCATTTGGAAAACTACAAACCCTACAGTTTGACGGGGTGTCGTAGAGAGTGTCGCGCTAACTACACTAAACAGAAATGCGGGTGCAAATACATCTACATGTACGATCCAGGTAAGTGTTGTCATGGCATTCAGTTCGCGTACAAAAGCATAGGAAGCAGTAAAAATCATCGTTTTATGACTACTAAAATTTCTTGTTCATTGATATAATGCAATGGACATTCACGGTAAAGCACTACGTATCGCTGTACCAAGTCGAAAGTTTATCCAAGTGAATATTATTTAACCTAGGAAATCAGGTGAACGACAAAGCATTTGCAAGCAAGAAAATATACCGGAAATCGGGAAGCATCGTTGTTTCCATACTAGTAACGCATTTGTCTAAGTCACCAAAAATCTTACTAGCTATCCAACGTAAAGTAAGTTTAAGGTTTCAAAATAACTTGAACATAGGTGGAAACGGCATAAACTGAGGCTCCATCGTCGGACATCGGACCCGTTACTTTACGCCATTGGTATGCCCGATACACCGGCCGACGTAGATAAAAGCACCACTTATTCAATCATTTATCATGAGTTAGTACTCAGACGAACATGAGTAGTTTGAACATATGCGTGATTAAGATATCTAATGCCATTATTTAGTAGTTGCGCCACCTTTCGGAGACTGACGTTTACATATCGACCCCGTAATTGGCAAAACGATAAACAATTATAGTAAAATGCACCGGGAGATGGCGATCCCAACGTCTCGCGTTCCTATCGATCTTAGCGGCGAAATTAGATGTGCCTTTGTCCCACGTTGGAGCAAAGCTTATATCGTTTCCCACCTTCTAGCCCGAGTGAAACTTTGAAGACCAAATCACCACGCCGTCTTCAGAAAAAATTCCCCAATGCTGTATCGCTTTTCATTATAAGTTTCTATTAATTGACAGGTCCGGCACGCACCTGTAATGCACCAGAGCTTGGATGTTATCGAAATGCTGACGGTGAGTTGCGTGAGGTGTACAAAATGTCATTGGGCTACATAATAACTTCTGAAAATCTCGGAAGTACTGGCCCGGATGAATCATTTTATTGTAATCATTAATGTAGATGCCTACCTTCTATACCAAATGTCGTATTTGTTTTCATATATCAATTTACAGCCAATAAAACACCATAACATGGTATATAGTTCTTGATGGAAGATTACCTCAGGTGGCAACATTTTTGCACAAGACTAGTTGTGCAATGTTTCTACGCATTTCATTGGCTGCAAAACAGATGTCTTTTAGTTGGAGATCAGCTCTCTCAAATCTGAAGACTTCTTCACTGGGTTTTCAACATCACAGGCACTTGCTTATCGGACAAGACAAACATTTGTTCATCTTATACAGTTCCTTCTTTTTCAACACCAGTCTTCAGACCTATCACGAAAGCATACCCGCTCAGTCATATCCAAACACAATTCTCCTCTGCCAAGAGATCGAAGTCGGCTAGTGTACATCGCCAACTGCCATCTTACAATCTTTCATCCACACCGTGTGGAGCATACTGATCTGCTTTAAATAATAGTCAGTGAGACGACAAACACTAGCCCAAACTCCAGCAGACAACTGCATGCTGGACAATGTCATGAATATCCTTTGCTGGCACCGCGCAGTCTTCCACCGCATGCATGCATAATCGTGAGCTATTCTTCGAGCCATTTGTTGTAACACGTTTAGTAATTATTGCATCGCGAAACGTTGCTTTATGCTCTGCATATGTCATGTTTCTAGGGTTGGTCTCATGCAAGGTAAAAATAGACAATTTGAACACAAGGGTAGTTGACAAAAATGTTGGTACCATGTTCTTTAAATTTATCATCGAATAAAAAGTTTATAAATAAAAATTTGCGACCAAGAAACAAAGCATGCTACAAAGGTACTCAAAATTAAGTGGTCTAGTATACTTATTGTAATAAAGAACAATCATGAGGTTTGGCAGAAACAGAGATGGGATAGCGGGAAGTGCACTTGTTGGAATCTGATTAAATCTTGTGGCGTTCATCATCGATTGGTGTTGGCGCCTTTTCACATACCTTTTTGTCAAGTTTCATCAGTTTTTACGTATCATGCTGAAACTACCTAAAACAAAAGTACTGAAGAGCCTCGAATCCTGACCCCGGCAACGAGAAAAAGTGAAAAGTGGCACGCACCTCCCTAACGATGCCCTTCACCATTGCGCCCTATTTCATCTTGATCCAGCTATGACTTTATTAAATAATGAGCAGACAGATGAACATCAGACGAACCAAACAAAATGGCCACCAGGAGGCGCTGCGGTGGACGAAATTGCCCGAAAATCTAATGTTGCCGGTGCACTGCCGCCGCATACCTCTGTGCTAGATTCCATTGAAATCCGGTTATTGATTCTCCCGGAGGCACTCTTCCTCCCAAAAGGCGCTGATAAAGTCTGTCGTTGAAACTAAAAATGACAATTCGGGGATGTTGCAGATTTCGAATCCGCTGAGTAATCGACTGGTGCAGGCACATGTAATCCCAAAACTATGTGTCAAGTTTCACTGGAAGTCGTACATGATTTCTCTAGATATCATACGGAAACCCTCCACCCTAAAATAATGCTGAAACTCCCTGTTCCTCTGTTCTTGGAGGGAGGGGCAAATGAAAAAAGTGGCATGCTTCTTTCTATTGGTGTCCTACACACTTTTTCCACATTTCATCAACATTTGGCCAGGATTGTTTGAGATATCAAGCAGACACTCGGATGCATATCCCTGGTTACTTTAGAGATACATGTTCAGTTGCCGTTACTTTAGAATCCTGTACTGACGACATGGCAAATTTTACTTTGAAATTCCAAAATATCTCCCCTTGTTTTGCTAAACCTGTTTTCATTGAAATTTTGAATTTATGCTATATATGATGGTAGAGAGAACCATACTAAATTTCGTAAAGAAAATACTGGTTTAAATCGTGGTCAGTGCTGAAGTAGGGCGTAGGCGCACGTAGGCGCACGTAGGCGCAGCCAATCATCTTTTAGCATTTGAACGTAGCACCTACACACCGTAAGTTACGTTCAGTGCTCAAAGTGATACAGTTGGATTTGGGCGCCTACTTACCTCTAATTCTACCACTACAGCACTGATCGTGGTTGTCAAATGCAATTTTATGTTTGAGAATTTTGCATGTTTTGAAAAAAATAACATACATCATTGCACGGCGAACTCATAAAACAAACCAACTTGTTTTCAGAAGAGTACACCCGAAACGCTTCAATTGAAAACGATTGCAACTGTTTCGTTCCTTGTCATGAAATGCAATACGAACATCGTCTATCTACTTCCATGTATCCCGGAAACCACGTGATACAAAGGTTGATGGATGACTTTAACATCACAAAAGAACTTGCCAGGTAACCATTAGCAACTGTTTGCAGAACTGGAGTGAAAACACTTGAACATTAATTGTCATGATTCTCTGAGGTCTACTAAAGACATTGAAAAAGTCTGAAAGGCCACGGGGATTGTTCGTTTTAACTTTGGATTTGTATCAATGAAGTTAAGCTTTCATTTGTCTAGTTGTGGGCCTTTTTGTATACAGTAACTAATTCTGCAGAAGAAAAAGTGCACAGTCAAACTAATTCAGTTTCCAAAAAGTTCTTCCTCCGTTGTTCTAAATTACAGTACACTCCCTATTTTCACATTTTTCACTTCCAATGGTTGAGGGCAATTTCGAAATTATGCTACAAAAATCACTGTTCAGTGGTATGATAAATAATGATGATATTCAAATACATCTTTTCGGTGGTGGTCGATACTTGTTTATTTCAATAGTCTTCGGCACATTTTTGTCCATTGGGCAACATAACTTGATGTTTACGTACTTCACACAAAAATGATCTGTATCTTTTCAACCAACTGCAATTTTATCTACATTTGCTTCCCTCGTGAATAGTAGACAGTGCCGGATTAAAAGGGGGTGGGGGTAGCCATATGCACAGAAGCGCCCCTCCAAGAGCGGACCACGTTTGAAGGAGGCTCTTGAATATGAAATGATACATTTATGTTTTTAAAAAACTGGAACAGAGTGACATTTAAAAAATGCAGTCATTGGGTGACCCTCCATAAAGTGATCTTTTTGGCATAAACGACTGTGTCAATTGAAATGTTATAATTTAAAAACGAATAATGTGGCCAACGACGCCCCCCCCCCCTCGTGGCCCCTAAATATGAAACGATATATGATTTTAAAAACAGGAAATGACCAGCTGTTGATGCTATTATCATGACATCTTTCCGTCAGGTTCCCAGTTTGTATGAAGGAACATACAAGTACAACCTCAATGAAACAGAGCAGGGAGCGTCTGGTGATTATCCCTTGCTGTCCGATAGGGGTCTCTAGATTTGCTTTAAAACAGTGTTGTTGAACTATTAATCAACCTGCTCTGGAAATTCTATACATAACAGGTTTCATTCCTGGTATTTTGAAACAGCATGCGTATGGTTAAGAACACACTTTCAATTCCTCTTAGATAATCTTTGCTGCAAATATGACCTGGTTATGACCTCAGGCTGACAAATGTTTTCTTAAAATGTCTCTCTGCATATTTCACTTCTCCCTTTCTTGACTCTCCCCTGTCTCTGGCCCAATGACTTTTCCTTGTCTCAGGCTCTATGTCGGTCGGTTTTAACCCAAGCTGACGCCTGCAAATTATTGGAAGGCACGTGCATCCTGGCAACCCCACTTCCCACAGACTGTGAAGAAATGTTTAAGTCTTCGCGCGATACCCTCTCCACATTTGGAAACAGGGCTCGTGGCGTCAGAATTACGGCACTGTTTTAATTTTAAACCCACACTGTTATTTAAAATTGAAGACTCTGATGTAAGTAATTAACTGTTGTTCATTTCATTTTAGGGAAAACTTTCTTGAACTTCGCATATTTTTTGAAAAGCTTAACTATGACCTCGTGGAACAAGTGCCAAGTTACGACTCAATGAATTTCTTCAGTAAGTAATTGTGGGTAATGTACATGTAGAGCAAATTCGGAAGCATTGTGTTCCTTCTGAATCCTACGTTCAACTTATAACATGAGGATGATACGTGTCTTTTGTTCCCAATGCTCAATTCACCCGAATTAATTGCTGCTCTTTGCGACTCAGTTACATGTAAATGAGTGGTCATTCCATCGCCACCAATTCTCACACACCGGATTCGACTCTCCACTTTCCGGAGGTAAAAACGCTTTTTTCTAAAAGTGAGGTGGCTGACACACAAGTGAACAATTTATCGCGTGTCAACCAACTTTCCAAAAAGTTTTGGCGTCATTGTAACTCACCATGCAACACTTAAGCCTTTTTAACACCATAATGTCGAATGACCAGCGCGGCTGCAGTGAACAGTTGTACACGAAAACTGGCCTCATTGCCAAAGAAAGAGAGAGGGCCCTGTCGTATTCAGGAAAGTGAATACTACACCATGATCAGTGCCCATCATGTGGCTTTTACCTTGAGTTTTGTTTTACATTCTCTATACACTTTCTTCGTTCCCCTACACAAATTGACATTGCTAAGGATGTTTTTGCCAATTCCCCGACGTGTTCCGTATACATGTAGAATACTAATAGTGTACTATGGCGTACTAATTTTTCAGTTGCGTTCCAATGCATGCATACAGCAAGGAAAACACATACAGTGTAAACCAGTTAACAACTGAGTTCTGTGCCGTGAAGGCCAAATGACGATTTCATTTGCTTTCGAACGGAAAATTCTGGTTGGCAATCCTTTACGACATCTTTTAAAAGTCCGTCAGTGTGCCTCGTGAAGCATGTAATATCTAAAGCTTGAAGTTTTCATACACTTCAGCTTATTGTAAGCAAGTTTATGGGGAGTCACGATATCAGTTGTCTTCACTTACATTTACGAGATAGGCACAGCAAAGAAGCGTGCGGTAGACCGGCTATAAAAGCGACTGCGAAAATGTCGGTTCTAGGGAATACGTAGATACGTAGTCTAATAGTTGCTGTGAGAGGAAAGCCCTGTAGTTTGAAAAAAATATTGGTGATTTTCTGACCAGCTTAACTGATTTAGGCAGCAGCAACAACTGTAGTTTGAATGAAAATGAGCAACGGTGTTGACTGCATCTCNAGCCAGTCCCCACTGCGGACAGGACAAATTATAAACACAATGAAAACAACGTCACTATACCGTTTTCAGGTTTTACAGTACATGACAACCACATTACTGTACACCGAACAAGTTTCAATCAAAATGTTTCCGTTCGGAGAAGTTTTACCCATATCACTTTTAAATACTTCCAAAATAAAGAGAAGGATATTTGTCAGCATGAAAATATTTTGCTGGCTTAGAAACATGAAGGATGGACACTCTGGAGGGTCAGATGAATATTATGTTTGTTCAGTTGTATTAAATTTGATGCATGCCCAGTATATTCATGCTACGGTTTTGAACGTCTTGCTTTGTACATTTGTAGCTGATTTAGGTGGAAATCTTGGACTGTGTATTGGGGCAAGCCTGCTCACGGCCGCTGAACTTCTTGAAAATATCGGCATTGTTTTATTTGAACTGTGTTGCCACTTCCTGAAGCAAAGTCCGAAATCTCACGTTCAGAAGATCAACAAAGATACCTTGACGTAATACAAAGTCAACGAAAGGTGCCAATAACGCCTGTGCTCTTCAAAGATTATCAATGCTTTGAACACGGAAAAGGACACAGATTAAAGCGCTGTTGATGGACTGTTTCAACGACGCAGTTCTTACTTGCAGAAGCTGTTTACAAGGCCGAAACCAACTATGGGGGCACACCTACAGTTACAACAGGCTTTTTGCTGCCGACACTCACCGAAGTACAGATGGGCCCTTTCCTGACGTGCTAATCGAATGTCTGAAAAAACAAAGGGTTTTGTAGCATTCTCAACTCACAAGCACTACTCGTGACAACTGAAACTTACTTACGCCACAGATTTTTAACCGGTTAATTCGCATCGGCAAAAAATCCCGTCACACAAAATATTACCAAAAAACACCAAATTTGACAGTTTTCTCCCCAAAATTGCCACATCTCTGCAAGTGCTAGGAAAAATCCGACTACAGATTCAGAATGCTCGCACTCTCTAGATTCTAAAAATGTGGCTATAGTACGTCCCTTACTAGCTATT
The DNA here is from genome assembly GCA_002633005.1 of Phoronis australis. NCBI lineage: Eukaryota > Metazoa > Phoronida > Phoronidae > Phoronis > Phoronis australis. The sequence continues at coordinate 50,589 of NMRA01000996.1, read as the reverse complement.
TTTTCGCAATTTGGATCTGTCTGACAGCCACCTGAAATCGCACCCGTTTTCTCGGTCAGCAGTCAACAGTGGTTGAAGGCAAGCGACAGCCACCATTTTGCAGGGAAAGTGGGTCAAGGCTAAAAAATGGCTTTTCTCATTCAAAAATGCAAACAACTCACTTTCCGGGCAACTTCAACAACTGCCTCGAACAACCAGCCAAACCTGACATACGCCCTGCACATCAATTCTAGGGACTAAAAAATGCCCCGTGGCTGCAGCCTAACTGTTCAGTGCCACCTTAATTCTAAAGGGCAAACTTGGGAGTGGGTAATCATGCTTGGAACAGCTCGAGTATTTCCGTAATCATGAGTAAGGTATTTTATGGTGGCAGGAACTTCCAAGGTGTTTTGAATTGACATTAAGCAGATGCGTGAAAACCTTGGTTGTTACCTTTCATTTTAATATAATAAAGACGGGTAATATTAAATGCGTTTATTCTTTCTAAACTTGCTTAGTTCAAAATAAAACTGAAAGACGACACGAGAATAAGTGTCAAGCGTTGTGAAAAGTCTGCTTACTTAACTCAGTAAAAGTACTTCCTGCAATTGGAATTCCTGTTAAATTTCAGTTTTAAAGTTTTAACAATCACGGTGAACATTAACTGAGCCACGTGATCACGTGTTTTTGGCAAAATTTATCAAAAAAAAGAAAAGTACATTGACAGCAAACCAACGGCATCAACATTAGGACCAAAATCCATTTGATATATACATGTATGTTCAAGATACAACCTCAACAAAGCTTTTATGGTTTTCTAACTATGATTTCGGTTTCGTTTTTTCAAGAAAATCATAAAAGTTCTGTTTTTGGTAGCGCCTTATCAGCAGAAACAGATTCTAGAATCGAGAGAATTTCACTGTATTGCACGGGGCTCATCTGATCGAGAGAATGTGCTCGAATCGCATACGTCGGAATACTTAATATTCTGCCGATCAAGGTAATTTCAGCACCATAAAACCAAGAAATTTCAAACATCACTATCAAATCTAGTATCGCGTTCGATTAAACTTGACAAAAAAAAACCCTATTGTGTGGGTACACAACGCTGTGGTATTAAGCTGGGTCGGAGCTTGCAGTTACAAAAAGAAATCGGCAGGTGAAAGTTTAGTCTAATTTCTCCGAAAGTCGATCGTTTTTTTTTCTGTTCAAACTTTTCGGTGATGGTATTTCATACAAAGCACATCTCCACGATATTTGTTGAACGTAGTTTGGAAATAGTATTTTTAAATACTGGTTAGTGTAAGGCGGGCTGTTTACAACATAATTGCTGGATTCCATGCGTTTATCAGATGAACGCAGACAATAAGAAGGATGGACTATGTAAACATTGGTTTGCCAACTTTTTCGCTTGCTCTCGCTGCCAAACTGATAGGTACACGGCTGTATCCCGACTAGCCGAAATCGGGATACTCATACCACAGCGCGGGTTCATATTGTATATTTTGTATGAATTAGCACGGAATGAAGTTTTTATCCGTTTTTCAGTCGTTCAAATCCATTGTTCGATCCTGGTAATGTGCGTATTCTAATATTTGTTTAGTAAATGTCGCTGAATTATGTATTGGATATTTATATTTATTGATATCTCTTTTCTTTTACAAGTGTGTCATCGAATAAACAAATCAAAATCAAAGCTCTTTGTGCAGTAACACTTGGCGAAATTGAACAAAAAAGTTGAGGTCGACGACGAAATCAAGATCATCAACAAACAGGACCTAGTACACCAGCGTATTAGATAGACCGTTAGGTGATCTATTTAAAAACCAAATTTGGAAAGGTTCGGTCAGAGTTAGAATGGTCGTCACAGCGCCATCTCGAGTCCGAGTTCGCAAAAAGTAAAAGCTCTCAAGCCACTGACTAAATAAAAAACGTTGTTCTTAAATTTCATGTGTATCAGACGAAAAGTGATGAGTCAATAAAAGAACAATCGTTAAAGCAGCAAATCTTGAACATCGTGAGAAGGGTTTGTCGCAGGAAGAAACGCGTTTTGTAATGCTGAAATCGCTTGACAGATCTGTCGTACCACTGAAATTTCTGACAAATCCGTCAAAGGACGCCGACGATAGTAGGTACAAAACTCTGTTATTTGCAGAACAGTCCTCGGAAAATTTGGAGTAACTCAAAAACGATTAGACATAGAGAGAAATATGTCGCAAAACTCTGATTGTCCTTGAAATGCTCTATCCATGGAAGCACCCAGGGGGGCTGGGGGGCTCGAATTGGGCAAAAAGGTCCGCCACAGCGAAATAAAACGTCCGAGTAAACGAGACAAAAGTTCACAGAAATTTGGCTCGGATTCATGAGTGGCAGGTGTGAACCTAGTCGTCCTCGTTGATTTTTTTCAGTAAAAGGTCCGCATATCGAAGAATTCGAGCCCCCAATATTTTAGGTTGGGTACGCGGATGCTATCCCATCAGATCAAGCAGTGGAGTTATGGATGTGCAAACTACAAAATGAAAAATGG
>NMRA01000996.1:6434-47986 GCA_002633005.1 Phoronis australis | reverse complement strand
TAAGGCTTGTCAAACCCCCTTATGACAGTCTAGATCCACCAATGCATCCTCTAAATGTTTGTTCAGTTGTTTTAAATTTGATGCATTCTCAGTATATTCATGTTACGGTTTTGAACGTCTTGCTTTGTACATTTTTAGCTGATTTGGGTGGAAATCTTGGACTGTGCATTGGAGCAAGCCTGCTCACGGCCGCTGAACTTCTTGAAAATATCGGCATTGTTTTATTTGAGCTGTGTTGCCACTTCCTGAAGCGAAGTCCGAAATCTCACGTTCAGAAGATCCACAAAGATGCATTGACGTAATACAAAGTCAACGAAAGGTGGAAATAACGTCTGTGCTTAAGAATTACGAATGCATTGAACACAAAAAAGGACACAGATTAAAGCGCTGTTGATGGACTGTTTCAACGACGCAGTTCTTACTTGCAGAAGCTGTTTACAAGGCCGAAACCAACTATGGGGGCACACCTACAGTTACAACAGGCTTTTGGCTGCCGACGCACACCGAAGTACAGATGGGCCCTTTCATTACGTGCTAATCGAATGTCTGAAAAAACAAAAGGGTTTTGTAACATTCCCAACTCACAAGCACTACTCGTGACAACTGAAACTTACTTACGCCACAGATTTTTTACCGGTTAATTCTCATCGGCAAAAAAATAATCCCGGCACACAAAAATATACCAAAAAACACCAAATTTGACAGTTTTCTCCTCAATATTGCCACTTCCCTGCAAGTGCTAGGGAAAATCCGACTACAGATTCAGAATGCTCGCACTCTCTAGATTCTAAAAATGTGGTCATAGTACGCCCCTTACTAGCTATTTTTTCGCAATTTGGATCTGTCTGACAGCCACCTGAAATCGCACCCGTTTTCTCGGTCAGCAGGCAACAGGGGTTGAAGGCAAGCGACAGCCACCATTTTGCAGGGAAAGTGGGTCAAGGCTAAAAAAATGGATTTTCTCATTCAAAAATACAAGCAACTCACTTTCCTGGCAACTTTTTTCAACAAATTCCTCGAACAACCAGCCAAACCTGACATACGCCCTGCACATCAATTCTAGGGACTAGAAAATGCCCCGTGGCTGCAGCCTAACTGTTAAGTGCCACCTTGTTCTAAAAGGCAAACTGGGGAGTGGGTAATCATGCTCGGAACAGGTCGAATATTTCCGTAATCATGAATAAGGTATTTTATGGCGGCAGGAACTTCCAAGGTGTTTTGAATTGACATTAAGCAGATGCCTGAAAACCTTGGTTGTTACCTTTCATTTTAATATAATAAAGACGGGTAATATCAAATGCGTTAATCCTTTCTAAACTTGCTTAGTTCAAAATAAAACTGAAAGACGACACGAGGATAAGTGTCAAGCGTTGTGAAAAGTCTGCTTATTTAACTCAGTAAAAGTTCTTCCTGCAACTGGAATTCCTGTAAAATTTCAGTTTTAAAGTTTTAACAATCACGGTGAACATTAACTGAGCCACGTGATCATGTGTTTTTGGCAAACTTTATCAAAAAAAGAAAAGTACATTGACAGCAAACCAACGGCATCAACACTAGGACCAAAATCCATTTGATATATATGTTCAAGATACAATCTCAACAAAGATTTTATGGTTTTCTAACTACTATGATTTCGGTTTCGGTTTTTCAAGAAAATCATAAAAGTTCTGTTTTTGGTAGCGCCTTATCAGCAGAAACAGATTCTAGAATCGAGAGAATTTCACTGTATTGCACGAGGCTCGTCTGATCGAGAGCATGTGCTCTCGCATTTGTCGGAATACTGAATATTCTGCCGATCAAGGTAATTTCAGCACCATAAAACCAAGAAATTTCAAACATCACGATCAAATCTAGTATCACGTTCGATTAAACTTGACAAAAACCTCTATTGTGTGGGTACACAACGCTGTGGTACATGTATTAAGCTGGGTCAGAGCTTGCAGTTACACAAAGGAATCGGCAGGTGAAAGTTCAGTCTAATTTCTCCTAAAGTCGATTGTTTTTTTCTGTTCAAACTTTTTGATGATAGTATTTCATACAAAGCACATCTCCACGACATTTGTTGAACGTAGTTTGGAAATAGTATTTTTAAATACTGGTTAGTGTAAGGCGTGCTGTTGACACCATAATTGCTGGATTGCATGCGCTTATCAGATGAACTTAGACAATAAGAAGCGGGCTGGACTATGTAAACATTGGTTTGCCAACTTTTTCCCTTGCTCTCGCTGCCAAACTGATAGGGACACGGCTGTATCCCGACTAGCCGAAATCGGGATACTCATAGCAGAGCGCGGGTTCACATTGTATATTTTGTATGAATTAGCACGGAATGAAGTTTTTGTCCGTTTTTCAGTCGTTCAAATCCATTGTTCGATCCTGGTAATATGCGTATTCTAATATTTGTTTAGTAAATGTCGCTGAATTGTGTATTGGATATTTATATTTATTGATATCTCTTTTCTTTTACAAGTGTGTCATCGAATAAACAAATCAAAATCAAAGCTCTTTGTGCAGCAACACTTGGCGAAATTGAATAAAAATTTAAAGTTGAAGTCGACGACGAAATCAAGATCATCAATAAACAGGACCTAGTACACCAGCGTATTAGATAGACCGTTAGGTGATCTGTTTAAAAACAAATTTGAAAAAGTTCGGTCAGAGCTAGAATGGTCGTCACAGCGCCATCTCGAGTCCGATTTCGCAAAAAGTAAAAGCTCTCAAGCCACTGACTAAATAAAAAACGTTGTTCTTCAATTTCATGTGTATCAGACGAAAAGTGATGAGTCAATAAAAGAACAATCGTTAAAGCAGCAAATCTTGAACATCGTGAGAAGGGCATGTAGCAGGAAGAAACGCGTTATGTAATGCTGAAATCGCTTGACAGATCTGTCGTACCAAATTTCTGACAAATCCGTCAAAGGACGCCGACGATATTAGGTACAAAACTCTGTTATTTGCTGAACAGTCCTCGGAAAATTTGGAGTAACTCAAAAACAATTAAACATAGAGAGAAATATGTCGCAAAACTCTGATTGACCTTGAAATGCTCTATCCATGGAAGCACCCAGGGGGGCTGGGGGGGGATCGAATTGGGCACAGCGAAATAAAAATTCCGAGTAAACGAGACAAAAGTTCACAGAAATTTGGCACGGATTCATGAGTGGCAGGTGTGAACCTAGTCGTCCTCGTTGATTTTTTTCAGTAAAAGGTCCGCATATCGAAGAATTCGAGCCCCCTATATTTTAGGTTGGGTACGCGGATGCTATCCCATCAGATCAAGCAGTGGAGTTATGGATGTGCAAACTACAAAATGAAAAATGGTCGCCTCATTGCCACCTTGTGTCCGATTTTAATAAAAGTAGGCTTCGGGCCATTCAGAAGACACGTTGTCATAAAACTTCGCGTTGATCGGAAATTCAACAAACAGCTGGCCGCCAACACAAAGTCCGCTAGCAAGTGTGACCGTGGGCCAGACCATTCTGTACCTGAAGCCTTGTGACTATCCTGGGTATTTGTATCTGAAATATACCTTGCGCAAATGTAATGATGTTCGATAGCTGATTTTCCAAATAGCCCCGCCTTATTGAAATTTTCTATTTCGCCAGATGGCGATCGTGTCTGTGTTGGACCTCGCTGGTTCCTTGCGTGCCACTAGGTGGAGCGGTAGCCGCGCCAGCACGCACGGGTATCACTTAATTTTCCTCGGTAAATTTTTTTACACCGGCGTTTCTGATTGGCTAGTCGAATTCTCAACAGGCAGCGCTTTACGCAAACAAACTGGCATGGCTGATTGACTGACGTGTAAATGTGGTCTGTTGTACGGACAAATCCAGTGGCGGATTTAGAGGGGGGGCCAAGGGAGCCATGCCCCCCTAAAATTCTCCCAGATTACATTTGGCAGGTCGGGGGTGTGAATGTCTGATGGGGCAAAATCCTGGCTAATACCCTGTCCTGGACCCCCTAACTCAAAATTCTGGATCCGCCCCTGAAATCGGCGGGTGCTTAAAATTTATGTTCAGGAAATGGTGAAGCCTTGAAATTGTGATTGCATCTTTCTACTATGACTTTTTAAGTTTGTTTACGATAGTGTCCTGTATTCATACAGTATGAATAACACACCGGTTAAATCGGCCAGATATGTGTTTATTGTACATGCATGTGCTTCAAGCACGTGGCTAATATTCATCACTGCCGAGTTGAAATAGTTGCTTGCGACGCCATTTGCATGACAAGGCTGAAAATCGTTCACAGTCCCCCATTTTTTCACGGTGTTGTAAAGCTAACCAATGACTGCCGAGGTTACATCGACCGATGCTAAAGCGCGTGCCACTGCGTGATACCTGCGTACTGGATAGGCTAAGGAGGCACAGAACAGTTCTCACTGGGTTTTGGCCAGCAAAACACACATCACTTGATTTGTCACTTTTTCTTCACTCTGTCAAACTAAAAAACAGGATGCAAAGAATGATATGTTTTCAATTATTTCACATAAAAAGCCCTGCACAGATGAGCACAGAAACTTTATTCTCTCTTATATTCTTGACCCTTTCATTCCCACTGAAAACCAAGCGAGACTAAGAAAAATAAGGGCAAAAAATGCAACTAGTTTTTTGGCAATTCTTGCTTGTTTGAGGGCTACCTAAAATCACAGCCAATTTCTCAATCGCTACCCAGCAATGCACAATTGCAGCCGGGGGCCGCCATCTTGAAGAAGAGTGCAGCTACAGCCAATAAAGTGGCCTTTTTTATTCACAGCATGTTCACAAATACAAACAAACCACATTCACAGAGCCTACGTGCAATGCCCACCTACAAAATGCCCCCAAACTTCGCCTACCCCAAAACCAAACTAACTACGGTATTCAGTGCCACCTAAGCACGCAGGGAACCAGCGAGGTGTTGGACAGGCGTTCAGCGCCACCTACAGTACATTTATGATCGACATATGTCCCGAGTAAAATACGTGAGTAACAAGCTCATTACCAGAGATGAAAGGAGACCGACGTTGGCGAAATAAGGTCATTTATTATGAAAGAATACAAATACAAAGAATATGGGTGAACATAATTAAGATATAACATGTAAAATCTCTTGTAAGATGGCCCATAAAAAGCCGCAACACAAAGCTACGAGAAGGTGCCAAAAGTGATGGGAGGTAGTTGGTGGGCAAATTAAATTGAAATATTTAGTCACATACGTCTGACACAGCGGGAGAATTTCTATCCCTGTCGCGATGTCAAAAAGCCAATATATATAATTGCACTTAAACTAATCAAACAATTGGAGGGACTTGTAGTGAAATTGATTCCTCCCCTGATTTTAAATTAATGAACCACTGTGTACTGAGTAATTGAATTTCTGTCCTCCAAATCTGAGTGGGGGTCAATCGAAAGTAATTTTCGCGCTCTCATCACTCTAGAGAGCACCAAATGATGAAAAGTTCGGAGTTGGGTGCGAATGTGTAGTCATGCCAGAACAGTGCTGAGCCTCTATACAATTGTGTGATCACTGCAACTAGAGGTACGAAACGTAATCAATGAGAGCGACCCTATTCTGATATTGCCGTAGCCACTAGACAAGCTACCGAATTATACCCCGGCAGTAATCGCTTCGTTTTCGTGTTGGTATTTCTGCTGATGCTCACCTCGTAATTGCCTCGTAATTATAGAGTGGAACGACCACTGAGACCTGACCAATACCTGCAACGACAGTCGTCGCATACTTTGAGCGTTCATGCTCTCCCTTGGCATTCAGATAACGTTAAAGAAATTTATAAAATATTATCCGTACAAAGAGTGCAGTCGCTTAGGTACAGTCCGTACCAGTTTTGTCACTGACGTTGACTTGACAGTAAATCAAGTACAGTGAACAGCAATATTGCACTGTCTGACAGTACCAGTTATCTATAAAATCACAGATCACTTGAATCCGGAAAAATGCAACTGTCTCACACAATAAATGCATGGGCTGCTTCACGTAGTGTATTTGCTCTTGAGTATTGGAGTGCACCTCGGCTTGAAATTGCCTTTTGTCCAGGCAGGTGGGCTGAATACAAACTCCTCAGGCTGATGCTATTTAAAGAAAGTAAATGTCATTTTCATACTCAACACACAAACATGACAAGTCGCCATTTACATGTATTCACACTCAATGTACACAATGAACATGCCAGTTTAACGGCAAACATTGGTCTGTCCGGTCAACAAGCGGTAAGACGTTTTCCTTAGTGAAATGAAACTACAGAGAAATTTTTACGGACAATTCGCTACGTAGGATGTGCCTGAGGCAATAATCTGTGAGCACTCACGTTAATACACTGAGCAGTACTTTACTGTCAATTTCATCGAATCATCGCCACCGACTAAACTTGTGTGTTCAGTAATCAAGCGCTATTTGCTTAGCGGGATCCTCGCATTGACAGAGGCTTGCTAACGTGTCAACAAGCGGCCTTGACAACGGCGCTTCATTCTGGCAAGACCCAAAGCTAAGGAACAAATGGACGAACTCGTGGGGTGTTTATACCCGTAATGAATTGTTTCTACACTTTAACAACGTTTCAACGTTTGAAAGTTGACAGGATGCGGTTACGGTGACGTCATTTAGTTTGTATAGTTTCGGCCGAGAATTTAACTACAAGACTCGGGAAAGTATGGAAAGGAACATATTTCAGTTAGAACGTTCCTGGGAACATCCTCAGTAAGTCGCCTCGTGTGCCGTACTATAGGGATGACAACGATGGCTCACTGGCGAGAACCGGCCATTCCGGTCCGGTATAACAAACGGACTGAAATGAACGGCGCTTTAGGGAAAATGAACGGAGACAGGCTTCACGATTTGAAGAAGGCTCACGCAGTAAACAGGAAAGAATTCAGTTCGTCAGTCCAATCGTTCAACACAACTGCTCACAAGGACTTGACAAAACAGTTGGACTTCTGGTACAAACAACAAAAAACTGTTTTGAACAACTTGAGAAAAGACCAAGAAAATATGTACAAGACTTTGTTGCGGGTGAATAAGGAGAAGAAGGTTCTACAGAAAGAAGCATACAAGAAAGAACAAGAAAAACTGAGAGCAAAAATTGAAGCGAACCTGAATTTCTCTAGCGACAAAGAAACTGAAAGAAAAAGTAGCGTGCTTAAAATGTTTGGTGACACCCGTGAAGAGGCAAATAAAAAGAAAGCCCGTGGCAAGACAATGGGGGGAAACTTAGGTAGTGTTGTGGAAGCAACAGAGCCTACAGTCCAGAAAGAAAATGACAAGGGTGAAGAAGATGATTGCCAAAAACGCCAGACAACCGTCGCCGGGATTTCTGCAAACGCAACTGCGACTCAATCTACTAGTGAAACTTTTCCTCAGCTAATAAAAGGCAAAAGTGAATCTGACTCGGTCGAAAGTCGTAAAAAAATTCCAGGAGAGGATATGGAATTTTCAACGAGCACAGGGTCCGACCTGAATGCCGTTTTTGATAACCATAGCACAAATCCTAACAATAACGTGTTGCCTGTCATACCTCATCGTGATCGAAGTGATGGTCAAATAAAAACAGTTACTTCCAATCAAACAGTCAAATTAGTTAGAACGGGGTCAATGTATCTTAAAACTGCCATGCTAAGACACAGTACATTAGATCCTGTAACGGAGGACGGGTGCAGTTTACAGTCGTGCGATCAAGAAAAGAACGAACAAACGGACGAAAAGCACCAGGCGGGGGTTAATTCGAAAACAAACATTTCTGTTATCAACGACCACTCAATCGTTGATAACAACACGTTGTCTGTTTGTAAGAATGACGACTCGATTGATCAACACCATGTCGAGAAAAATGTGTTTACTAATGATGATACGAAAAAATCATCATGTCGCACATTTCAAGTCAATGACGACACAAATAGTAGGGTAGAAGAAGACGAAGCCTGGTTGTCAGGTCAGCACGCGCAACATGACAGTGCCTCCAGTTTGTCTGCGCCAGTGTCCAATAAGTCCGTGTCACTGGTCAAACTAAATAAACTCAAGAAAAAACGAAAAGAAGAAGTATTTAAGGAGCAGCTTAACAAGGAAACTGTTTTAGTTTACCAAAAAGACGAATCCGGTGATTATCTGCCGGAGCTGAATCCCTACAAGAGATCTTCCTTCCAACTTCCGTCTCGCCGTGAAGAATATAGGAGGGAACGATTTTTAAAGGACGTTAGGGATTTCGATGTTCAACAGAGACAGAAAGCGGCGCTGTTTTTCAACGATCTTCAGGAGATCTTATTAGGTAAATGTCTTTGTACATGTAAATGTAGTTTACTTTGACGCGAAGGTGGGTCGGTAACCTCTCGGTATATTACCGCGAAGCACCTTCATTTGACAACACATGCGTTATAATAGTCTGCAGTGGAAACACACAAGGCCGTCTGAACGGGCCCCTGATTGGAACCCTACGCAGTCACAGCCTCATATGTGGTTTGAAACGTGAATGTATGTTTTAGACAATGTTTCTAATCAGAGGCGGATCTAGGATGATAACGAGGGGGGCCCAACAACAGTGTTGCCTCGGGGAATAGGGCATCGCGAAATTGTATGTGCACAGGGGCCCGAAAGTTGCAGGTGCTGGGTCGTGCACCTTACGTTCAGAAAATCTATCAATGGACTAAAAAAATAAAAAAACATGAACACCATTCCTCTGGGATCTGAGCCACCGCCTCATCCGCTACCGGTCCTAGTTACTGAACTTTATATTTCCTCACGCTGTTTCATTTTGCTTGCGGCAGCCAAGGGGGGGGGCGGGCCCCCTGCCCTCCAGCCTCCCCCCCCAAATCTGCCTATGCCAACACAATATATCAGCTGTTCGTAAAATTGACTCAGTGCAAACCATGATGATGTGAAAAACTCGACTTCATTAAATTGCTTGCACGTCTTGCAGGCACTGACTTAAAACAACACAGATGGAAATCGACCCCAAATGAAATAAACCCTACTCGTTAATATTTTCGCAAAAAACTGCGAGGCCAGTGACCTGCAACTTTCCCGGATATTTAGCCACGTGACATTCAGGGACGGCCTCACGCTTTGCTATGTAAATTTTGAAGCATGATATTTAACAGCCCGCACGGCATGAGAATACTTTTATTCTATGACAAAGTGCAACATGCATAATTTTTCTTGGTTTTCTATGTTACAAGCCATATTTTGGCACCCTCCCCAAATACGTTGCAGGGGTTAACAGTTACAGTAGGCTATACATGTAATCTAAATGAGCTGTTATCGGATTTTCAAAGCCGATTTGGCCATTAATGAAAGCGAGTGTTGTATAATTACAAAGATCGATCGAGATCATTCAAAATTTTAGAGGCTCAGTGAGGAATTCAATGGTTAATTAACCTGAGACTGGAAAGCGCCACGTTAAGTTGTATGTATTTCTGGAAGACGAGAGGAAATGGCAGGCAGCCCAGAGCAATTACTGAGACTATATGAATGAGGTGCGTATACCACACATCTGACCACAAGAACACTTAGGCCTACAGTTCATCCAGTATGTACAGAAATGCGTGTTGACCGGTATTCTGCACTGAGTGTGGCCCCTGGAAACCCGTTGTAAGGGGCCAAAATTGTCTAGAATAGATGTGCGGTACCCAGCCCGCCGAAACTAATTTAAGATTAACGATAATGCCACATTGAGCACCGAATGAGCCAGGACGAACAAGATCCACTCTAAAAAGGCCTCGCTAGCAAAATTACCCTCCAAAATTGAGTTGGCTCAAACACTCAGTGGAAACAACCCCAGACAAAATACACTCTGGGTTTGGCTCGCCAGAACTCCTCCTCACTGGATGCTGACGACAATAGGCTAGGTCAGTTGTTCGAGGCACACGCCAAAATTGATTTAAACCCTGTCACAGTGAGCACCGTATGACCCAAGACCAAAATGGCACTCTGGCAGGAGCCGCGAGAAACCCAAAAAGACTACCAAACATTCGAGGTAATTCAAAAAGAATAACTCTACAAGATTCATGGCATACCACTTACTGAATGGCATATGACAGATAACTAATACACTGCACGTTGGGTCCGCTGAAACCCCTAAACATCTCGCACGCAGAATGATCTTGAAAGTTTGAGCTAGATTAGATAATGGACGTACATGTATGTACATGTACAAGCTAAAATTGATCTAAAACGACATTAGCGGAGAGAAAGGGTTTTTATATCAGCCGCAGCGCGAATTTACATTAGCAACCAAACCTTCTGCGAAATCGCACTCGATAAATATATTTTAAACTTAACATTTAACTGGTCATCGTCCTTGATTTTAGCGAATGTGTCTGGCAAACATTGGTGATAAATGAAGATTTTAGCTGTTTCACGACACAAATTATGATGGGAAATATTTCCCCGCATTTCGACTGTCAATTGAAGGCCTAGTGTTTGACCAAGAGTGTATTGAGCTGTCCGACAAGGAAGGCACGTTTCTGCAACTCAAATACACGTTCAACTACACGTACATGTTTCATTGTTGACTCATGTAAAATTCTGCTTAATAAAACATAATAAACATTATTTGAGAAACGTTATGAAAGTGAATGACTTTCATTTAATGCGCATGTTTGTAAAGTATGTTCAGCTAATCGTGAAATTTGCTACATGTTTGCATGTTTTCATTGACGACTACTAGCAATTTTCCTCGTTTGTTCTCTTTACTGTATATCGTCGATGATCTGAAAGGCAAGCGCCCCAAGCACATACGCTTACGTTCGTAAACAATCATTTTATTTACGTTTTTCCGCGCCGTGACTGATTAAAAATATTAGCTTAATTGACATGTCTGAACGAATTAATATCTGCTGTGGACTACAACTGCGAAGTCGATATACGTTGAATAGGCCATAAGGCGATCTGAGAAGTTTTAGAAACGCGTTCTTGGTAAATTTTGACATTCGTTTCTGGAATTGATTTCCATCATTATGAATTCTTAAAACGAATTTGGTATTTCCCGTGAAATCAGCATTAAATGCAAATTTCGATTTTCGTTAGAGGAATTGACTGGCGTGCAAAGCAAGTAAATCTAATTCAAATATTGATTTGACGATTTTTATTTATATTGCGCAGAGAATTTTCCTATTTCTGTACATGTAAATACCTTCAACACGATAGAGTGGAGTTTGCATTATTTTATTGTGCTTGAATGAGTGCTACTTCTACATATGTCTATTTGAACATGGGGCAACTCGTACGCTAACATTTGGCCTTTTGTCATCCCAACGCTATAATCCAAGCTGTGACTAACCCGTCCTTTCATAAAAATGCATGTGGTACCCGCGCTGTTAAAGAAAACCTATTCGCTAATTATTTCCCTATTAATGCACCGATTTTAAACACTCGAAGATGTCTAGTATTTGATTTTGAAATTTTGAAAACAGTCATTTGGTCATTTGCCTTACCAATTATTTGTTTGTTTTTGACTCGTGCTCTCAACAGGCCAACAGGCGAGTTGTAACGACAGCAATGTCTAATCCAATAGTAAAGCACATTTGGCAAAGCCCATGAAAAACGACTACTGAGCGCATTTATATCTGTGACGGCGCCATCAAGCCTTTGTTGTGCCGAAAACTTCTCAAGGGATTTTGAGGTGAAAGGTGTACGCATTCTCGTCCACTTACGTGCAATATTAGTGTTACCGTACGAGTTGCCTAATGATGCATACAATGTAGGCAGATTAAAGAGAAGCATTCCCTCACGACCAAAATAGCCGATGGCATGCCGCGTTTAGGGGCTACGCGAACACTATTTTCTTAGAAAGTTGCAGTTGTTATGACAGGTGAAACTTTTGGGGACTAAAACAGTAACAGCAAAGTTTTATTACGAAAATGCATGGGCGACACACAATAAGGGGCTGGAGGGGGCCTATAGCCCCCACTTTTTTCAGTGCTACGCCGCCCATGAAATGGTATGATCTGATCTTGGTACACACGAGTTCATTTTAGTGTTATTTGAAAGGATACTTAACCATGTTTTGGTTATTTCAAACAGTACTCGTTTTGTCACATAATGTTTTATTGGCGTCCTTCTTGAACAGTTGCAACTGAAAACGCGTCAAGTGTCTGCGTCACCGATTGAAAATTATGCTTCTTAGTTGTCGTTTACATGCAAATCACCTAAAGCCTACTTCTCGTCCTGGTTGCCCCTTTTCGCGACTTCGTAAGGAGTTTTCAAGTTTTGCTGTATAACTTTTGAGTGTTACCGAGCGTTATTGATAATTGCATGTACATGTAGTTTGTCTAAGAGAACAGGATGTGTCGATTTTGATATCTGTGAATAGGCTAAAACCGGATGTGGTATCCTTTTAACGTGAATTTTCTGCCACCACGGCCATTATTTGTCATTGAATGTGGCAGCCATTGCGTATTTCAACAAGTTGGAAAAGCCCGAGTAGCCATGTTTGTTCTTGTGAACAATGAGATAATACTTTATAAATGTTTTTCTTAGTTTTCACGAAAAAACAAAGCTACAACCACCTTCCCATAAATGATAAAATGTTGCTGGGCTAACATCGCAAAATAATAAGTGATTAACATTCTGTTATTTGACCCTGTTAGCTACAGTCACAGAAAATCTGTGACTGTAGCTAACAGGGTCAAATAACAAAAACGTTTAACTTCTCATAATGAAAACACTTTTAGAAAAACTGTTGAATTAACCTACCAGTAATCAGAAGTTTAATTCAATTGCCAAGTAATAAAACCGTAAATCCGTCGGACACAATTTCAACGCAGTAGATTTAACAAAGTCATAAAATGTGACCCACAACGCAAGCACCTATTCAGAGAGATTTTTATATAATAATAATACATTCGCTAGTACTTCTGTCAGGTACAGAAAGATGCCATGTGTTACACGCTTCTAAAATTTAGTAAAACTGTCTCCTCCTGAAACGAGTAACTGGTCTCAATCAGCTGGTCGTCGAATCAAGTTGCACCGGATAAGTCATGCATCTGATTTAATTACCTTGCAACATGGCAAGAATTGTACGGTGGATGACACTTGTCTTACCTCAAAATCCAACTGTTGCCTGGTGGTTTGGTAATTAGCCTAATTAAGTAACACACCCAGCAGAATTAATGAGGACCGTATTATGGCAACATTAAACATACGGGTTTAGGTACACTGTAGTAAAAGTCACATTCTCGCCCATTTTTCAAAATCGAAAAACCTAATCACGACGTGCTTTTCACGAACTATTCAAATATGTTATTTACAAACCGAAATTTAAAAAATACTATTGTCGACCCAAGGGTAACAACAGTGGTCTGGGAAGATATAATAAACTGCAACAACAGGGTGGCTTTGATTATCGCCGGCGGGTAGATTTCGAGGTAAACAAACCGGTCGACTTCCCCAAACTCGACCGGTCAGGGTGTCTAAGTAGGGTTCTATTGATGACTGTTGTTAATTTAAAATTGTATCCTCAATTTGACTTTATAATATTAACCAATATCAAAATGTTCACTTTCTACATTTCAGAAGACAAGAAAGCGGAAATATACATCCCTCCTAAACCTGAGACACCTCCACCAGTCAAGCCAAGGGAGGTACCTCGCCTTTCGATATTCGATCTCAGCTCGTTTCGGCGGGAGCAATTGCCATCAGATCCAAACTCAATAGAGGCACTTGCACAGTGCAGCTACTTAAGAAGCTACGATCTTGGAGCAGCAAAATCAAAAGAACGTGCAACGGATAAAATATCAAGCTGGGATGCAGCAAATAAACAATACGTAAAAAGGGTGTGAAGGAGACAGCGGCAATGCTCTACAAACACCATTTGTAATCCCCAGTGCCAAAAGTAACAAAGGATTTTCGAACAAGTTCCGTGTCACAAGAATTCCCATGTGTCGCACTGTGGAAATCGTAGGACCTTTTTATAGCATTCGATGAACAATAACGTTACGCTAGAATAAATTCTAGTTTTCGACATGACATTGCTTTAAGATAAATACATGTTATATTTTACGTACATAATGAATACTCTCGATTATTTTATCAAGACTCGTGATTTAAAAGCCCTAAACGTGGACGAAGCCTGAAATTTCGATAACAAGCGTAGCAACTACAACGAAGTGACCATTTTTATACGCATAATTTACGTAATAGTGTTCAATAAGGTTTCTACCTGTAGCCCAAGTCTGGAGATATTTATTTACAGAAAGGCTATTATTAAAAAATCCTTTAATTTTCATGCGTTGCCAATAATGTACAGGTGATGAAAACGGTTGCGCAATAAAACAATGTAGTGGGGTTCAGGAAAATTATCCTGCTCTTGAGAAGATGAAAAGGAACGTAGAATAAGGAGAAAAAAAATTAAAGATCATGATTTGTAGATATCAAGTGAAAGGGGCACAGGGTGGAAAATACGTTCTAAGAGTTAGACACTGCTAGGTATGCCTTTTTGATGCCGAGAAACGTACAGATAAGCTCTGACGTTATCAAGTTTTACCAGTCTCCCGAAATTTATGAGCTCCAACAAGTCTTTCTAGAAATCTTAATGACATTAAGATCATTGAATATCGAGGATTTCTCTCAATTCACGAAACTTGCAGCAATTGCTTCAAGTTACATCAGCGTCTATTCGTAGACCTTCACCAAAACATATAATTGAAAATCTAATTAATACGTGAACAAAATGCTCTCAATATTTATACATATTCCGGACAACACGTAACTAAATTAAAAGCCTATGTATATTGGTAGCTTTCTTGAATTTGTTAAATGCACGACGCTTTTCATTGTTCACAGTTTTTATTCCGTTACGTTCGTACTTTCGGACCAAAACTCTACTCTCAACTGAACATAGATACAGCAACTGACCTAGCGACATACTTAAAAGACACACGATATTTCGAAACATACTTGTTTCATTCTTAAGTGAAGATAAAATGACGCAGTAATGCCACCACAGAGTATAAGCTGACGACACAAACAGTGAGACACGGCGAGTGTGAAATACTGCAAAGAATGACTAATGAATTGGGGTAACAGGAAAGTCACGCAAACAAGTGTAACGTGCGGCGCGACCCTGTTTGCTGCTCATTCAAAACAGGCTTCTCAAAAGCAATTAAAAGGGACTCTAATACTTTCAAACGCAGCACATCTTGCTCCACGTAGCAAATTGACGTGTTTTCCACAATTTCTTGACGGGTGATTTTACGTGCGTGGCATTGCAGAAAATGATCTTGAATGGCGCCATTTTGAAGATGCATGGATAACCGACGGGAAAGACTGCAAACCGTTTGACCAATGTAACATTGTTTGACGTTTGAACGAAGACATTCGTTCATAGGGCATACAAACTCACAACACTACACTGTGCAACGGGGCGGACTTTCGCTTTAGAAATGTTATTTTTCATGACCAAGTTGGAAGACTTCCTATTATAAATAATAACAGCAAATTACAAACTTTAACATTGTCCCTTGTAATTTTCTAAACACAGTTTGAATGGTTATCACTGATCGAAAGTAAGTACAGATGCCTCAGGCTTAGTGTTGCACATAATAGTGATTGCGGTATCCAGACCTCGCCAGTTCTTTAGCAGATGTAGTAGTCAGTGCAACTGACAAATCCACGTGATGCACGGTCCACGGCCGTCATGTAGTGTAGAATTCCCTCTGTCGTCAAGAGGGTTATTTATCTTTGATCTGAGGTCCCATTGTGTGAAATGAGTGGGGTTTCTGTTGAACTTGGGTCGGCACAGGTAAAATAACTTGATATATTGTGGATTAAAACTAGTATTTTTGTAAATATATGGCTTTTGAAAACGAAGTCCTTGTGAGAAGTTATGTTGGCGTCATTTTAAGTAAGTCATTTGGGCCTGGTCTTAAGATATTTTAAATCTAATTTAATATTTTCGACAGAACTGAGGAGGGCGCTAGTTTATTGATATTATAAGGGCATGACACCATAAAGAAGATATTGGACGCTGTTCGGCTAGTCAAAAATGATAAAATTCAAAGTAAGATAAAATAGAAATAAAGCGCCACAAAAATGGCGCCAAGGAGATCAATTCCGTCCACAGTATATAGCCTTCATATTGTTTTTTATTTATCCGTACAAGCAGGAAGAGATATCTCTTCCTGGTACAAGTCATCAGACCCCAGTGTTCTGCTCACTGGCTGACTTTAACTTAGGACATCTACATTTAGTACCCTTATGAACTTCTGCTCATCTACTTAAATTTAAGAACATCGTTGCAATTTAAAGATCCCAATGTCTCGTCAGATGAAATTTATTCACCGGCTCAAAAAGGTAACGGAACACTTGCTCAAATTAGACCGGTATTTCTGATATGTATCACCTCAAAACTAGTGGAACACGTTATCGTATAGGTAACAACATGGCCCTTCGTAGAACGTCCGGGAACGAGACTACGTTTAAATAAATTTGATTCACCCCTCAGAGAGGTCGCAATTATTGACAGGTGCCCATGGCTCTCGACTGCGCATAGCACCACATAACGCCTGAAATCACAATTGATCTAATTGTTCCAACAGACGCCCGTGTCCACAAACGGCGAGAAACTCAAACTCAAACTCAGAAACTGTATATATTTGGACAAATACCTGCTCAAAATGACGTACATGTACGACAGTAAATTTTAAAAATCGGTAAACATGCACACAAGGCAAACAATGACATTTTGTAATGAAAAATATTTACTCCTGTTATTTGCACGCTAATTACTCCCTTTCTCATTAAAGTTATCATTCATAACTTATTTTCCTTCCAGCACAAAGACTTACGGGTAACATATGTACTCTAACCGCTGACTGAGAGCAGAGAGCAGTATATTTGCAAGTTTTAGATGTGGGCTTTTTGTAACTGATGAATATTTATGGGCAAAATGTTCGCCTGAAGAGGAAATGACCGTACAAATGAAACCCTTCAGATTACAACTTGTGGTGGCGGTCGGGTCCGATTGGCACTGAGGATCCACATAGGCCTAAAATAAATCATCCATGAGTTCAACAGTTGGATGTTTGCAAATGTAAAGCTACACGTACACTGCGAATGCAAACGGTACAGATCTCAAGGCTTGGCGAAGACAAAATGAAGCACCATAACAACTAGGCCCCACCGGCTCACAATATAGTTTTATTGAGAGTAGGCCTACCTTGATTTCAAGTTCTTTACACCATGCATTTCCTAGTTTTTGAGACTTCAGTAAGTTCATGTGAAATGAATGTCGTAAAATTTAACTAAATAAGCACTATTTATGGCAAATAATTGCGAATTCTTAAATTTGACGAAAAATGTTGTTTCCATGTTTCCCGCCAAATGATGAGATGGGTGGAAGACTTTATGTCATTTACTACGTTAGCCAACACTGCGTGTATTATAAGACTAGTCGCCAACCGAGTAGAGCGACGTCTTTCGTGAAAATGCTTTAGGTCACTTGACGGAACACAGCTGATTAGGAGACGAGGTCGGTTTTGAGCGAGAACTGGACAGTTATAATACAGACAGAGAAGACAGTGGACACGGGCACCACACTCAAGTACTTGAAGAATAAGACAATAAATTGCACTTCCCACTTTGTGAACCTTCGTCGGCTTTGAGGCCGTATGAACTCAGACCCACTTGCACGAGACTCCGAAATGCCGCAGACATGTATGTGAGCCACAACCAACTGAACCAAAGGGTGGTCAATATTCACAAAATAGGCACTTAATAATCACTGACGAAGGCTACGTTAGCCTGGGTCATTCGTATTCACTGTTGGCAGTACATAGAATTAGCACCGTCTAAACACATCACGTACAACCCCAATAATAGAAAAATATCTTAAAATTTTTGGCTCGTTTCTTAGCAACAGGTATACTAAAGGCTATCAAATCTCTGAAGATGTAGGCCTATCAATGAAATTCTTTTTGAGACACAGCACGGTCATGACGTAAACTCCTAAGATTTCAACCCGATGGGTTACACTGCGCGACGAGGTTACCTAGTGAACGGGCAGTGCAACGTACTTATCATCCTGAACAAGTTGTCTGCACATCACATAGGGGGACTGAAACGCTCACCTACATGTACACTTGGACCCGTTCATACATGTACATATAGCTTTAGTAATCATATTTGAGCCCGCGGCCTGTCAGTGTTGCGAGTCGTGATGCCCACGAATGAGCATGGGAACAACGGCAATAACCACACAGATAGCTAGGCCAGCTTCGATTTAAAAATCGCTGTCGCCGGCATGGAGTTAAAACCAAACATTTTTCTGTAATGTTGCTGTCTCCAGAGCCCAGCACTTTTTATAGGTCCATGGCAACAACGCATATGAAGACATCCCCAGCACAGAATAAAAACATACACTTAGGTGATCCAATAGTACTTTATTCCAGATGTTACGTAAACATTAAGTACATGTACACTAGTAAGCTTTTGGGATAAATAATTTCCATAAAGACATAACAGTTTTTGTAAACAATAAATTAAACACCTCATAAACATATATAGCACGTTGATATGCGACTACATGACTGCAGGTTTGACATTTTCCAAGAATGATAACAATTAACAAAAGGAAAGGCAATTGTGATTACATTCCGACGGCGGTATAATCAAAAATAATAGTAAGCAAAATGGAAAGAGCAAAAAAGTGAATGAAAGTTATGGAGGTCTTTTTGACAACCACTCCCATGAAGCTGGAACACTTCAACTGCATTTCGTGAAAGCGTTTTGGAGGACACGGCATAAGTAAGGCATGGCATTTGAAAGTACCCAATGAATCTGATCAGCTCTTTTTGAAATACGATTTTTCCGAAGTTGTGCCAAATCTGGACTTTTTCTAGGGTCCTGAACAACCTTAAAATTTTCCTTCACAACTGCTCACTCGTGACACCCTCAGGCAGACCGTCACCACCTACTGACAAGTCAAAAAGACTGCCTTCTGTAACCAAGTGAAGCAACTGTACACAACTTCAATGATCTCATGAACATTTTCACTCCAGACTAGTAAACAATACCTACAACAAGGGGTCTAACCCTTGCACTCGGAATCGAGTTCGAATTTAATTTTGTCATTTTGCTCTACTCTTGCGATTGGAGCCCAAGATAAGTGGCTATTAGTCTGTGTTCAGGTACTCTGTGCTTTATGCCCGAGTTTATAGTCAAAGCTCTCACATGATGACCTTGACATTCGAGTTACAAACTGACATAAAGACTCAGAAGTTCAAACTTGATCTTTTACCCTGAATGCTGGGGTCAGCAAGCACTAGACAGTAATCCCTGTAGGCCATTATGTACCCAAGTATAGAATAATAAACACTTGAGTTCACACAGCAGCACAATAGAAAATGCCAAAATAATTTTGAGTTTGATTTCAACTACAATGATTAAGAGGCATATTTAAGTTGATTACCAAATTATCTGATATCAAAAACATTTTTCTTCAAGACACTTGGTCCTTTCGATGGCACTATAATTTAATTTTCAAAAATAATACATTCAACCAATTCATAGCTCTGTATATCACCACAACCCAACCTGGCATGTGTATTGTCACTGGGAAATTATAAGAGTATAGATTAATATAAATACTTATACGTAAAATAGCAATAAAAACTAAACGTCTGGATCAAAATATCTCTGAAAATCTCAGAGAGTAGACACAGAAGCTTTCAAAATAAACTGAACATTTGATGATAGTAACCAAGTAATATTCATTTGTTCTGAATGGAAGCCATTTCAATTCTGACTTAGCAAAATCTCAACAGGCGGTGCTCCACACACTTTCTCAAAATTGCAACGACTTACCTGGGGAGTACATTCTCTATTAAACAACTAGCTAGTAGGAGCAATAACGCCACCTGTTGGTCTGGTTACAATTTATCAAAAATGATGTTTTATCGTTCAACTTAAAACGCCCAATAGTCTGGCAAAATCTTTGTCGAAGATTGACAAAGTCTGACAGACCTCTGAGGACGTTTGTCCAGTTTGTTTTGAAAGATAGACGGAAAAAATGAGACAGATTTCATACTCAAAACATACAAAAATAAACTGGCTATGATCCTGCAGTACGACACCCAGTCTAATTTAGTATTTAATAGTCACTTGTCACTCTGAAAAGGATCTCAACTTCTTCACAAGAAGTCTGCAAAGCATCTCTTCCAGGTAATGGCAAAGATGTAGTGTTGTGAATTTGAAAAGATGCATTGTGTAGTACTTAGCATCTTGAATTTGTCGCCTTCAACTGAGCAACCGTCAGATTGTAGACATAGGCAACAGTGGAGCGAACAGACTCAAAATTGAAGTGTTCAGTCTGGATCTTCAAACATATGTTTGTTCATTGTAAAGGACAAAACTAATGAAACCTGATCAAAAGTTTCAGCTTTTGTGACGGAACACAGGTTTATAGCCAACTTAAACATTTAGCACATATCTAACGGACAGTTAAGGTTAGCAATTTTTTCATTGTGCAGAAACAAGTATGGTATGTCAAGGTCGATCACACCCAATTAATTTGACTTGAGCCTAAACCTACAGCCTTAACTTAATAGGCTCTGAAATCAAATGTATCTCATGTCCAGTGATAAAAGAGTGATTTAGCTGCTGCAACAAATTCTTCAGGTTCCTGCCTGTCAACTGCCTAGGCTATGTTCTCATAGTTTGCTTTGTTCAGTCCTCTGGCAACAAAGCAGGCAAACAGCGCACCAATCAGCTGAAAAACAGCAATAAATGACATGAAATATCCCTGTTCTAAGCTGGCACCACTAAGTTAACAGCCGTACAGCCATTTGTCAGAAATTCATAACTTGCCTTACACCAGAACACCAGTTGCATAAAAGTTATGAGATGGACAACAATACAGTGTGGCATCTTGCCAATGTTGAACAAGGGAATTGGCACCACGCAACAATCTCGCCTATTCAGTCTACGCAACTTGACCTCTGGCCAGGTTGGACAATTTTATCGTTGCTTTGAATGGATTGTTCAAAACATCAGTCAAAGGAACATGTAAATATGGAGCATCAGTGTCATTCTCAAAACTTTTGTCGAAATTGGGGTCCACTTCACCAAAGCATCGTCTAAACAACCTGCTTTATTGTCACCAGCTGTTTGTTTTGGGAAAAGTATCTGTTTGGAGTACAGTGTAAAAACATGGTAAACATTTTAGTAGAAAAATTGCCCAGGCAAGGATGGAATCAAAAAGTCTGTTATGGAAAATACGAGGCTCAGAATAGCAATAATCTGCAAAACTCCTTAAAAACAAAAATATTTGAAGCATATTTTTTCCGTTTCTGCTAAGTATTTTTGGTAATTAATACGCATTTTTGCCGACGTTCGTAATAATGTTTTGAAACCTTCGCTCTGGCAATCTCTTTTATTGAAATAATCTCATACCTCGAACCTTGCTTGACAAAAGAAGTCATCTATCACAGTTACTACATGTATATGTTTTAGCCTCTAAATGGCAAGTAGGTACATGTACATGCAGTGCACTTTGATACTTGTACTTATTTCCGTCACTGCTATGCTATGTTTTTTTTCCAAAAGTGCAATGGTAAGAGCAACATGTACAGGTACACGTTGTATCAGACGTGCACAAGCGGCTCATATGAGCTCATTACACTGACCACCAGGAACCTTCTACGAGCTTTATTAATATATATTATTTTATTAATACATAGTTAAAACCGAGCTGAGGAGCCAAAAATCTGGCTCGGGTGCCCAACTGGGACTTGAACGTTCGACCTTGAATAAAGGAAGCAGACTACACTACTTCTACAACTCCTCGTTAACACCACATTTTGGACAGGCCCAAACTGTGAACTTGGAACAAAAAACATGGTATCGGTTCATGTTTGGGGTGGAACCCTGGCTTTGTTTCTGTTCTTTTAAATCTTGAACATTTCTGATTACACATGAAAAAACATTGGCTCAACAGAAACTATTAATTGCTTCAACCAAATACTCACCACTGCAAACTAGATTTAATCCTGTTTACTTGAAGGACCAACACGCTTTTTCAAGATTTTTTGACGAGCCTGATTTACCCCCGGACAGTTCATGTATCATGACGTCCAAAATTTAGAAGTGTTTTCCCCTTTTCTCAACACACGTCATTAAGGTCTAACCCTTCTCCTATCCACCAACTAATAACAGCATCACAACTAATTACACAGAACGTCTGCTTCTTGATTTTCTCAATTGCTGACGAAATGACAAAATTCAGAGACGGTGAAGGCAGAAATCGTTCCAAAATAGCCAAGCAATATCAGTAATGAGGCACAATAATAATGAGCCGTACAACATACATTTCCTGCACAAAATTTGTTTTTCAACATTTGTATTTAGAACAGTTACTGAACAACTTATGACGTCACCATACTTCAAACCCTACGCTCTGTCACCAGCCGTCACCTTTCCAAACATGCCCCCCCCCATCTCCACGAGAGATGGTGTAATATGGGAATGAATTCCTGTTCACCAGTACTCATTTTCAAGCTAACAGAGCAATGCTCAGTGAGGGAACAAGGAAATTCAAGCGTGGAAAAAATTTTCAAATAGAGATTCAACACATAAAACTTGAACAAACTTGGTCAAATTTAGCTATACTTACGTTCAAGAATGAAATTCCAATAACAACGCCGGCAATAGCAGCGAGGTTTTTCTCCAAAAAGGTAACAACCTGTTTGTGACATCCCTGAAATTTGTAAGAATGTGAAACTGAAAAGTCACGACAATTTGTAAAAACAACACAAAACAACATCTGCACTACCCAATCATACACAGAAAACCAAGTAGTGATCACTATGCATCTTTTTGGACAGTTTGTGTCATCAGTGAAAAGAGAGAGACTTCCACTAGAACTGAAAAAGTCAATGCAGAAGACAAAAAAAAGAACGACGTAAGGGAGACTAAGGCACACCACACTAGACGCACACAATGTACATTACATGCAGCACTTGACATACAGCATTCATTTGTGATCGGCGCATGGGAAATACAGGTCAAGAGGCATAATTCATAATTAACACTGATGAGCTGTGATTGAAGACCGCTTACTTTTTGTCAAAGTTAAAAATAGAAGCTTGTTGAAATGGTTAAAAAATGTGTAAAATTTGTGTTCAAAACATTTCAAAACCAGTCTACAATTGTAAAACACAAGATTTCAGCAACTGAACTGCACATGCACTGAAAAAAAAACACTTCATCCAATTCTAACAAAAGAATTTCAAATTAATTTTAAATTGTTGGAGCAATTTTTATTTTCATTCAAAATCAATATTTCCTGGTAATGATTTACTTTGTTTCACAGTTTTCCTGTTCAGTGACAGCACAAATTTACGAAGATGTTCTTCCTCCATACGGCCATAATGATTATGACAACATGGCAACCATATGAAACTTGGGTGCATAGCCATTTTCATGATGCGACAATGCCGGAGCCAATTTTCACAATCTTTAGAGTTTGTACAACAGAGAGATCACCACCAGAACAAGAACATTATCTCCATGAACAGAATAAGCCAAAATGACAGAGAAAGAAAAAAAGTTGTCCTATTATCTTAGGCGTGTAGCGCAATATTAGCCGCTGTACAAAGTAATCACCTCTGAGTAAATGATTGAGCTCTTATGGTATTTCGCCGGTAGGCCCATCGTCTTACACTTTGGTTTCTGACAACAAGAGGTGGGAACTGAATGTTTGCCCTTCTGTGCCTTCTCCCAAGGAGTGCTAAACCAGTCAGTGTAGTTCTGAACACCACAGCATTTCAACTGGAAGAGAAGACGTTGACATTTGTGAATGCTGGAACTGCTTGGTCATCCTTAAATCAATGTAGAATTTTATCTGGACACACTTGCTGTAAGGTTTTGTAACTTTCCAACCATTCTTAATGACAGTTTTTATTACATGTCACGTAAGAACAACAATAATGATAATATGAAAAAATTTAATTACACATAAACTTAATAAATTCATTATTAAATTTTTGATTTGACTGCTTCAAATTAATTTTGCAACATATCATCTTTTGACTCAATCCTACGGACAGCACATGGAGCGCAGCACTAATTACTGTGTCATCCATCTCGTGATAAATTCTGCGATATAATTTAACATGCAATGTGCTGACTATCAAATATAGTTAACTGCATGAAATTGCTTCTAACTCATAAGAAGTATGATTACAGTGCGTTGAACTTCGTCAATTGTTTTCGTTTTGATGTGGTCCTTGTCACTCTCTGTGCCGTATATTCTCAAAGCAATCTGTAGACCGTCTTCATAACCTTTCTCCAACTGAAAGTATTAAACAAATGGTACAAAACATCATGTAATGTCACAGAGACATGAACATTGTAAAGTAGAGAGATAACAAATGGAGACTGTAGAAGGCACAGAACCTCCTATTGGCAAGGCCGAGGGGGGGTGCTCTCCAATTATTTGAAGCTGGAAAAGTAAGACACGCATCCTTTTAGAGAGAGGACACTAAAAAGGCCAGCTAGTCATGGTAAGCTATTCATATGAAGGAGACATCCATTCATAGAATTTTATGCCAGTTAGACCACCCTTTCAATCAGAAAAGACAATCTCTGTACTACTTAAACTAGCCGTTGCAAAACCCAACCAAATCAGATACACGTCTTGTTAGCACACCTTGTGTTTAAGTACTCCCCCCACCCCAAAGCCATGACACAACTGTAACAGTGACACGACTAGGATTAGCACCCCACTTGCAAAATTACAAATGGTCTCACACACAATTCGTAACTTAAAATAAAATTTAAGAACTTTTGAACAAATAAAAGGTGATTCTCCAGAAACAGGAGCCAAGATTTTGTTAATAGTTTCAAAATTTTCCAACGGCAGCAGGAACTTTTGCAGACTGTCAATTTTATCTATTAAGCCCAGTGTGATGTTGAGTTTTTTTAATGTTAGTGCTTTCGGTGGCAACCCAACAGTTTTCCAACACTCATTGCATCCTAGTCAAATGAAAGACAATGAGCCATCAATTTTGTGAAGATGGCCTGAAGATAAGCCGACACTTTTACAGTAGGTGCTGGCAATTTCCCCCATCAAGTTGACGATTTTGGCAATTATTTTTGTTCGAATTTCCAGAACCACTCAGCCATTAAATTCATCCGTGGCCTTACCCCTTTCCAGCCTACAATAAAATTTGGATATTTACCCATCTTATCATTATTGTGGATATTTTATGCACTCTAAATCCACATCCTCGTCTCAACAACTGAGACATTTGCTGACATTAAATCATCAAAATCATCACCAAAAATTGAATTCATTGCAGCCGCTTCAACATCCATACGACTTTTGCTTTAAATGACATGACAGTTGATATCGAAAAACTGCGATGAAAAAAAACGCTATCAAACAGCTATAAATATGTGCTTAGAGGCATTAATATGCCTTCACACTAGTGCCCTCTATGAATATGTGGCAGTACTACAACTCCTAATCTATCCCGCCCTTCAGGAATTTCACAGACATATCTGACCACTGCCACATTTATGGTGACTGGGTAGTGTTAAGATTTTAAAACTTTGAGGGACTGTTAGCATGACAACATAGACACTGAACAACTATGCCATGGCATGTCATAACATGACAGCATGGCAGTGGTTCACACTCATGTCTGACTCAGAAGCTCAATCTAAAGGAACAATCAAGTGTCTTTACTGACTCACCGCAGCATAGTTGTTCTGCTGAGTAGCATAAGTATTCATTATTCAGTACCCGCATTGACAGGTAACTGATGCAGGCGCTATGGATATTAACTTTTAAATACCTGTGCAAGTTAGTCAGACAGTGATTGATTTGTGTGACATGAGGGCAATTAGACATTGTCTGACAACAGGCTGCTACATTTTTAGAGAACAACCTACTCTCAAAACTTGGTATTATTCAACTCAACAGAAAGCTACAGAACCAATTCTGATACAGTGTAGCAGATTGTGATAACACAGGAATTTCCAGTAATACAGATTGAGAGGTATGCAGGATGATGCTGCTAACATTAATTGGAACAGAATGCAAGTGCAACAGTTCAAGAATTAGCCAAGTGGTATTTTCATTGAACAGTGTCTGTTATCCTGCAGCAATAATGTTAATATTTTCACTGAACTTCAATAATATTGTGGTGCTGTCCAGTCACGGCAACTGGTATGAAGGGATCCATGTCTGAGATACATCGGTTGATGAAAAACACGACCGCGTAAACGGCAAAGAAAAGCCCCCCGGTTCAGAATTCCGTGGCATATCACAAAATTCTTCAATCAAATCAGTTATTTCAAACTTAGTTGGTGCACAATCCAGCACAATAAGACCTATCACAATGCAACGTTTGAATATAGCATCAGATGCCATTAATTTATAACTGTTGCGGCACCATGAAAGAAGGTTTCGATAAGAACAGGTCCTAAGTTACAACTCATGAAAATTTTACTGAAAAGGGATTAACCGTCTTCTAAAATGGTTTAAATAACACAAGGCACCATAACTCAACCCACCTTCTGGCGGTAAACAAACCCAGCTATACCAGCGGCCAAATCAGCGATGAAGATGATCATCAAGAACAGAGCATACTGAAAAAAGAAAATAACAGACAGTTGTTTATTTATTTGCTTAAACTTCTTTAAAAGACAGGGTGACCACTTCAGTGAATACAGATTCTCAAGTGGGCCCAGTTGGAAATAAGTACATGAAGTAAACTACAGAGCTATATGTACAATTCGATCGATTGAATTTAAATTTTGTGTCTTGAATAATTTATTCACAAACAAACTGCATCAGCCAGAAGACTGAAGAGAACAGAAAATAACAGCAAGTTCACAGTGAATATGCTTAATTTGTACAAAAACAAAAAATACCAAAACTTGATTTTTTCTACAGATAATTTTCCAAAGCCTGGTTACCACTACTAGAAATAAAGGATATTTTACAAAGAGAACATTTGCTTTGACATCTACACACTACAAAGTGAGATAAGATCATACTAAATGACTCAATTTTCTTAAATCTAGGTTGAAAATTTTCGCAAAATAAATTGTGCTTAACACCGCATGACGAATAAGTGAAGAGCCTAGCTGTGTACGCAGTAGGAGAAGGCAAATTATTCATATAGGTCCCCACAACCTTAAATAATTTCTAAAATATGCAGGAGGATAAACACATCTGTTCCTGTGATACGTACTTTGGAAATTGTGACATCACCGGAAAAAACAAAGCAAATGAAAGCGCTCCGAGGAGCGAACCTTGGCGAAATTAACCAAAAAGATGACGATAAAGATGATGACAAAGATGACGAATATGACGAAGATGGTGGTGAGGATGAACAAAAGAAGTTAATAACATACACATGACGAACGTAGGAGTCCGANTGGAAATTGTGACATCACCGGAAAAAACAAAGCAAAAAACAAAAATGTACAAATTCTGCCCAAGTGTCAAAGCCAGGAAATGCACGGAACAGTATGGAGTTGGCA
Source organism: Phoronis australis (assembly GCA_002633005.1). Lineage (NCBI taxonomy): Eukaryota > Metazoa > Phoronida > Phoronidae > Phoronis > Phoronis australis. Next base: position 20,509 of record NMRA01000996.1, on the reverse strand, counting down.
CAAGTTCTTTCTTTTTGCTATATGACAGAAAGTGAAACATGTTGACAAGTACTCATGTTGGTATTCTCACAAAGCTCTGTTTTAATGTAAGCAGGCAATCGAACAGAAAACATGTCATCAGGAAATAAATCATAAGTGAGATAATCATCATTTTGGGTTGGACCATGCTTGAAATGTGTGGAAACTCAACAAGTCTGCGATTTTAAGTAGGACCTTACCCACAAATTTGTACATTTAGCCAAATTATATTCAAAACCATAGAATTTAACTCGGCATCTGAAAGTAGAAATTCTGTATAATTCGATTTTTGACTACACTAACATGTCATTAATTAGGACATGTGACCAAAATGTTTTAGAAAAATTTAGTCAAAAAGAAATAAAAGGTAAATTCATAACAAAACAACGGGATCAAAAATAAGCTAACTGTGTATGATGTAAATGATTAAGATAAAATCTCAAAAATGTTGATTACAGTATTCCGAAATCATTCTGATTTCATTTTATGCATATTTTTTCATAAAAATCTTATTTTTGATAGCCCGTAACGCAAAGGTTGAATACTAAAAACAATCCCTAAAAGAATTTTAGAGAACAGTATACAAAGCATAGTGTCCTAAAGTTTCACGTTAATTCGACCAGACATTTTTGAGATATGATGTTCCGAAGTTGGCCAAAATTGGACATTTTTCTCATACAAGTCCAGCAATAAACCTTAAGCCTTCTTCACTATACAACAGAACATTTCGGTGTAATACAGCAGCATCCTCTACTTGATTCACATTTCGTGCAGATGTCACGGTGCATGGCTTTTATTAAAAAGGAGTTTTTTATTTGATCAATCAAGAGTCAAAACCTGGTTGTAGAAATTATGCCTCGTTAGCTATAGCTCCAGGCAAGTACGTATTGATCAGGGTCACAGGTGTGACAAAACATGACAACAGGTAGTCATGAGAACGCAGGCCATTTGATAACGCTGACTACAAACAGCCACCTATCACTGCGTTGTGTCATGTGGCATTACTGTATCAGCAAGTGCATGCCTCTATGACAATAGTAATAGGGAAGTGTTTCAGGGTGTGTAGGAGCTTACCAAAATGTCAAACCTGGCAAACTTTAGACTGAATATCATATATCAGAAATTGGTTAGCCACTTAATATGAAATTTTCAGCTACAATGGTTTAAGGCACTGTTCTCCGAACCGGTGTTAGGAATTGTTTTCAAAATGCCCTACTAACGTTAGCATGAGGGACTTTTATTTTTTGTTTCCGTGATCAAACTCAAGTTGTATAAAATAAAAACTGAAATTATATTTTACTATAACACAGTTTTTGAGATCTCATCTTGAACATTTACCAAATGAAATTCGATCATGTTATTAGCATCTTTGTTTTAGATCAATGTAGCTTTCCTTTTGTTAAATTTTATTAATTACAAGGTCACGTGACCCAATTCATGGGAGATTGGTATGGTCAAAAATCAAACTCTGCAGGCTTTCTACAAATGTGAGATCACAGAGTCAAAATACCTTACTTGTCAACAATGCCCTAAATAACATTAAGTACCATCCTTCTATTTATTACATATTTATTACAATGACATAAGAGTGCCAGTGCGTACATAATCCCAAATACAGAATATTCAACCCCCCAGCCTGAGTGGGCTTACTCAGTCACCTTATAACAATTAAACCACACCATAAAACAACGCCTCTACGTTTTACTACAGATTTTCACTAGAACAGCTAAAACCTTTTAGAGTACAGTTTACCACTTGCGAACTCTTAGCACGGAATGCCAACGTACTGCAGGTTTCGAAACGAGGTTGATGAATATATTCTCACCAAAAATCAATACTATTTCAGGGAAAAAAATCTCCACTAATTCTGTTAGTAACGATTTGCAGTTTCATTCTGAACTCTATGAAATGCTACTTTTGACGAAATCCATTAGTTGTTTTTCAACCACAGGCAGTTTATCACGTGTGCTCTGATGTCTTCCAACTTCATGCTCTCATTTAATGGAAAACTTAATATGATTTCCTCAACTGTTTATCCTTACATCAGTGCACACTGTGCTATTCGGGAATATCAAAATTGCAATGCTTTTAAAAACATTGAAGTTTTCGTTGTTCTCAAGATTGCATGATACATATGTTTTAGTCAAGTTGAATAATATAATAATTAACTTTGTTTTGATTTAAGATCTAAAATGTTATTAAATAACCTGTGCATCTTATCTTAACCAAGAATGCATTCCTCAACACAAGTTGCAATTTGTTATAGTCAGGGTGTAAGTTGGTCTACCCTTGACTTCTTATCTTCTGAAGTCAGTCAGGTGTTCTCCAATATAGTAAACTAAACAGAGATAAGAGTGTAAATATAGACAGAAACCAAGTATGGACATGTCACTGTAATGAACAGTAGGCATACACAAGCTTCAACAAGAACATAGTCAAACAGTGTTAAGAATCGGGATCCCAAAGGGCTTCAGGATTGTTACCTAGAGATGATACATCATGAGCACTACTAAACAGAATGAACAGTAGACTAAGTCCAAATCACCGAACATGTCCTATCACTTGGACTTTATAATACATGAGGTCCGACATTTTGAGAACCAGTTTACTTCACTGATTAATAAGCATCAAACTGGTTCTCAAACTATGATATCCTGCAAGTGACTATTGCCTGGAAAACATCACTAAGGACTTGGTTTGATGGCAACATATAAAAAACTGTCAAACAAAAAATATAGAAATCCTCAAAAAAGGAGTGCAAGGATCTAAAAGCAGCTGGATGGCTGCGGGTGGGAATCATATCCCAACAAATTTTCAAATTACTCTTGAGCAATTACTGAATGACAAATAATGAAGATGACATTGAAGCCGCATTACGTAATTTATGATTGTTGACAGTTACTGGATGTTGCTACTCATGCTGTATGCTAAATGTTGATCTATGAAAATCGAGTAAACGACATGTTTTTGAGTCATAATGTAGCAAAGACAAAATTCATAAATTTGACGGCACACTAAACCACAGACTTTCCAAATCGCATTTCTTTGATATCAAGACACATTATTCCCCAAACCACTGGTCACAGCAGTAGGTCACAATACACATACCATATACAGTAGGCGGCCATGACCTTTGCAAGCACAACAGCACCCAAGCCCTCCAATAATGACGATCAAAGCTCCAATACCAATCAGGACGAAGGGAGCCTCTTCATAGTAAACAGTGGTCAGCTGCATGTAACGATAAAGATCCACCTTCATCCAGATTCCTATAGCCAGGATGGCTAAACCCATCATCTGAAAGAGACATTATACCTGGCATATGAAAAAGTCAACGGCAGAAAACTGGGTAGTGCAACAGTAGGAACAATTTACAGAGTTTCTGTTAAAACTGGTAGGTACTAGTGAATTGGTCTTACTGCAAGTACTTCAGAATGAAGCACACTTGGAATTTAAAATCAGTTTTAATTTCCTTAAAACACAGCTCGACCCTTATCATAACATCAACATGCCAAATGCGATCTGGCAAAATTTCCAGGTCCCCAAACAGAAAACGAGTTTTTCAAACCACGATGTGCGAAAGTCCTGGCCCAGACAGACAGACAGACAGACAGACAGACAGACAGACAGACAGACACACACACACACACACAGACACACACACAGCGGAAATCTAGGCAAACATTCCCAAGAATATCTATTCCAAGACTGGTCTTACGCTCTTTATTTTCTTTCAGTTGAAGGGGAAATTAGAAGAAATAGTAAGCTCTGTAAAGACCGATTACTTGTAATCCAGCCCAGTATTCCACATAAAACACATCTCTGGCTCACATGGTAGCAATCCGATAGGTGGCGCCATCCAGGTACAAGAGTCGTGCCCCTGGTGGCCAAATATCTAGCTCTTGACAACTTTGGCAGATCACTGGTGTAGTGCGTTACAGACAGTGATAAAATAATACAATGTGCATGACCGTAACTAAAAAGCAACACGCGGGCCGTGCACTAGAGATTGGCTCACTGCCAAAGTCATAGAGGTCGACTTTGATGATTAAAAATGTTATACATGTAATCACAACATAAACAGCTTCTTGCCTTTGTTGGGGGAATACCTCCTCATGCAGGAAGGAGGGTTTAAGGACTCTTACCTGCTTCAACAGGTGCTCAGCTACACTCGGAAGATAACTAATCACAATGATGTGACTTTAACAGTTTAACCTGCATGCAAGATTGATTTAATGCTGGGCCCATGCCTAACCTGCCTCCTACCTAAAGGGGAAGCCAGCAACCAAGACACGCCATCTGCACATGATTCATCATTACGCTGTTCGAGATTCTATCAAATGATTCCAACACCCGGCTGTTTTACTTTGCATTAAGCCGTATTTTGAGCACGGTCTCAGATTTGTGTGAGTGGCAATTTGAGATTTTTACCAGGTCGAAAAAAATCCGAGGTCACATTGGTGACCTGCTGGTCACCCAATCAAAGTACTGTTGTAAACTGAGAGTGGCATTCACTATATCATTTAAAATAATTGAAAACTTTTAGACTGGGTGTTAGGTCAGGCCACTAACATCCAAATGGTTAAACATTAATGAGAATGTTGTAACCATGAACTTCTGAAAGTGAAATTCAAATTATCTTAAATAATAGAAATGACTAATTTAAGAACCCACACAATGCAAAGTAGGTCAAGTTAAAACCACAAACTTCCAATTCCTAAATGTTCAAAGTAGCAATGGTCAACCAATCTGTGCATTAGCAATCAATGAACTCCATTAGGCCAGTGAGATCACCATGTGGTAGATTAGGAAGTATAACTGGCAGTAAGAAAACAAACAGTTCCACTACAAAAACTTGAAGCAAAAAGGGTTTTTGAATGGCATTGCAAGGGTTTTTAAAAAATGAAAGTTTGATATACTCACCCCTAGCAGAGTGAGAATGATCAGTAACATTAAATTTTAGTTATTTTAAATTGGCGTAACTTTACCAAACTTAACATTATGAATTGTGAAAATGAGTGAAATACTTTTCACATTAATTGAAACACTCATTCAACACATGAAGTAGCAGCCACTTTTTCAAAATGGCTGATTTAGTTCATCAGTATATAAATGGAACTGGCCTTATTGGCTGGCCATGTAATGGTCCTTAATGGTAAAAGAATGCAACCAGTAGAGTTCCTTGATGGCTTCAACAGTAAGATTGCAGGCAGCTAACTACCCTAAGTAATAATTCCAGTCTGAAGACTGGGCCTTTAGATTTACAGTCTGTAAGTACTTGGGCTTTGGCAATATTGAGATTTCACATATTGTAAGGACACATTAAATTAAATAATTAACCCCCAATAACTGAAAAGACAGGCTACAAGTGCTGACAAAACAGTACATTTCACATCAGGGAATAATTATTAGAGATGGAGGTTCTAAACAGAGAGCTCCAAAGCAGTGTTCATTTACATGGTTCAAGGGTAGTAACCATGGAAACACAATTATTGATCATATGGCTTTGCAGGCAAATTGAAATTTGCAAAATTGTCTGGCTGAAAGTCAACGGAATCTCCTGCAGCTTTAACGCGGCATTCAGACAAATGAGGAAACTTTTGACTTTGACAATTACCAAGTATAAAATTGGCTTCAACTTATTCCTTAACTGAAATGAATGATTCCTAGGCTTGCAAAGTATTGTCAGATTGCTATTAATCGAGACTACGCTCAGTGCACATAATAATAGCATCATAAAACAGTCACTAGATGGTGCATTGAACCAAATCGAAAATAGGAACATGGTGTTGTGTCCTTATTGCCAAATTTCATGAAAATCAGTCCAGGAGTTCCAAGGATATAGACATGATCATAAAACATCAACTTTTTACTTGGAAGCACAGCAGTTGTCAGAACCATTCATGTGTTGCCAAATGAATAGAAATACACATACCAAATTTTACAAAGATCTTGCAACCGTTCATTAAAAAAATACAGCTGCAGATTCCACAATTGCCACTTGGGGACACCACGGTAGTCGGACACATGCAACAAACATCAGTCGTACTCTTAACAGCATCCAGCGCTCGACCTGCAGGTCACCAATGCGACCTCAGATTGTGTTTGGTGACCTGGGGAAATTCCAAGTCGCCAGTACAAGTATCAAAGTTTCTTTTCTAAATTTGTTTCAAAGTTTGAGTTGACTTCCAAATTTCAAATTACTAATAGTTTTCCTAACTAAAATTTTTAACACTTTTTGTGATGGATGTATGGCACCATGATATGCAGGAGTTGACCTTTGACCCCAATAGGTCAATAATGTGCGAAAGTTATAAAGTTTGGAATTCATGTGACTGCCCAAAATTGATAGTATAGTGAAATCCCCATAATTAGCTTTTTATGACAATAATTAGCAAAACACACATGAAAATTGAGCTAATTTTTTAGGGTCAAGTGATCCCAAAAATGGGTCCATTTAAGCAAAAAATTGAACGTTATAAGACAGTCAAATATGGGACCTGAAACTAAAGAGAATGGACTTTCAGTTGAGACCAGAAATATTAGTGTAGCCACAACTTTAATTTTTGGGTCAAGGTTGACCTTTTCACGGATTTGCCCTAAAGCACTCTGTTAGGATTTCATGTAGACAGTGACCACCCTCTCCAGATGACAAGCACAACTTAGGAAACGGTGGACAGATTTCACTGCGCATGATCGAGAAATTGCTCGCATGTCTTAAAATGAGTACGCACTTGCATTTTAAAATGATCTGAAGTAGCATACTGATGAATTATCAACCATGAAACATTCATCAGATCCCCATGTCAAGATAGCATTGCACTGCGACGAATATGGCCGGGTCGAAACTCAATGAAGTTAGTAGGCCACCCTGTCCCTGCCAGTTCTCACGAAGTCGGGGAATCCCATTCAGTCTTCCTAAATTTGAAACTGCCGCTGGTCGCCGCAGCCTTTATGTGTGCCCCAGATGTTGTATCTGCTTGAGAATATGAGTAATGATCACACAATCAAGAGTAGAGAACTGTCGGAGTTTTGGAATAGTGGAAATTCACAGTAGTGAATTTTAGAAGGTAAGAAACCTTCGGAGTAGTAGACATTTGGAGTACAGGACCTTCGGAGTATTGAAACTTCGCCATAGTGACATAGAACCTTGGAAATCTTTTGCATCAGGTTTGTAGCTCGTATGAAGTCTGCAGGGTTGTGGACCATTGACATTGATTGACTAGAGAAGATTTTCATTGATCATCACAACGTGAAAATGCTCGACGGGGTATTCTCAGTGCAAGAAAACACGGTAGCTGAATATCTGGATTTTGAGCACAACAAAGGACTGCCTGTAATGAACTCACTGAATTTAAAAGAACAGAAATGCTCAAACGTGTACACGCATGGATGTCAATCCACCAATCCACAATCAAAGTGGACACTGGATGAACAACATACTTATATAATTGACGATCACTTTCAATTCAAAATTTTTAAACGTCTACACTTCTACCGGACTAAGCTTGCAATTAAACCAAAAAAGCAGAACGCTGATCATAGTTAACAATATCACGTGGATTCATTTTTTAATATTCTTTCCATCTCGTTTAACCAGATTTTTTACCAGGAAACAGTTGTGCCCACTTATCATTTTTTATTACTGACAAAGAGCTAAAATAGTTATATATAGTCAGCCCAACCAAAATTGTCCAGAGATTCCAAATCTTCAGTTTGGTTATCACCATACTTGCACTTTCGTTTTTATTTTATTATTTGAGTTCTAATAAAGATTAAACTTTAATGACACGTGAAATGTTCAGTGTACCTGTAATGTGGTAAGTTTAGGGATGGGCTCACAATGAAGTTAACTAATTAAGTTTAGCTGGCGATCAAAATTTACCACTGTTTTGGCACTTAAAGTTCAAAACTTAGATAAAAAGTTATCAACCCGTTCCCGGTTGGAAAAAACACAAGTGGACACAAGCATTAAAAATTAAATAAAGAAAATCAATATGAAACTTATCATTCCTTTGGGCAGTGCCCCTTTGTGACGATAAACACAAGTTAACCTTTTTAGTCATTTTAACATACCAAGTTAAAACTATTCTCCAGAGTTGCAGGCTATAACCAATGAGCTATTGCTATAACTTTGCAAATGTCAAAGAAAACCAAATTGGAGGAATCAACAACAACCATTGTTGAGACAGTAATGCAAGCAATTACCTCTCCACTTCATTTGCTCAGATCTACTTCAATACAAAGGGCGTGCTGAATAGGCATCCTAAAAGTTGTCTGGGGCTTAGGGAATCAGAGTGGTCACCAGTGTAAGGGAGAAATTCTCCACATGTTAAAAGAGGCTTGAACTACAAGTTTCAGCATTTTAATATGAATTTTTAAAGTATAAAGGTTGGTTACTGGCATCCACATATTCCTAAATAGTGCACAGTATTTTTCTTTTTTACTTCCAAAAGTAAAAAATTATTAGTTTCATAAAGCCCCACTGCAAGCGCTATTTTTCGTGACGTCACTGAGGCTGCACAGCACAAAAAGATGTCATTAGCCGTGCGACTATGTAGTCCAGTTGACAGACCAACATGTGCATACTCACAACGTTTTTCGTTTTTCTTTCCTGTCACTTTGATTCATACCTGGGCCTAGCCAACCAGCTAGCTGTATGAGGACTATCTTCAAAATACAATAGGTACCAGTAGCACTGTGTGTTGAGCTCCGTTACACTCCGAAATTTTACATAAGCTGGATAGTTCTACTCGTCACCTAGTCACGAAACTTACATCATCATAGAGCTCTCAACCGGCAGGGGAGTGTGCAAACATCTGGGTGTCAACTGACACTCACCTTGCCCGCTGAAGCCATTTAATTGAAAAAACAATCTAGTAAACGTTAATTTACTTCATAATTCTCAGCCTTTTGTAACAAAGAAAACAGTACGCTCAACACGCGCCATTTCCTAAAATTTTGCGTGATCTGTCGGGAAATGATGACAGCTTGGCAGGAGCAAATTTTTTTATGAAATTTGGTTTCCTGCTATTAAAAACTTGTTAAGAAATGAAATCAGCTCTAATAATTTGTTGTGACATGCAACACATGAGGGCGCTGAAAGCCGACCTTAAAGAGCGCACCCAAATTTCAGCAGCAGAGTGAACGGCAGAATGCCAATTTTTTTCAGCACCAGCAAATAATTTAGTTTACTCCAGGAAGAGTGTAATTTCTAATGACACTAATTTTCTGTCAAATTTTATATGATCAGTTTATACCCACGCTGGTGTAACAGCTACTGTAAATTTACTATACAGCTTGCACCAAGGCAAGGCTATCACACTCGGGGGCCCCTTCCTGGCCCATGCTGAGAACAGCATCGTTCCACTATACTCAACACTACACAGCAGTAAACTCATTTATTATGAACTTTTGAGAGCCAAGATCACAGATGAATTATATACATTAAGCACAGTTGGGTAGCCAAGAGGCATTCACCCAATGAGCTATGTACATAATAAGCAATTTATCTTATTGCCTTCACCCACAGTACAGCCTCAGTGACATCAGACGCATATTAACCAACAGGGATTACCATTGGAAAACGCTTTTTTACAAAATGTGAAAGAGTAAAAAAATGTGATTTCCGATATAGACTTTATTCATCAATTAAATTACATTAAAAATGCACGTTATTGTACTTCAGGAACCTTTTAAGGAATATGCTGGGGCTGGACCTTTTCAGAGGGGGAGGGGGGGTTTGCTCGAACCCCCCTGGCTGTAACTATTAATAATAAAAGTAAATTAAGGTGAAACATAAACGCAATTTCCAAATAGATTATACATAGTGGTTGGATACCCACTCCCCCAATGTGGATGCCTGGGGCGGTCAGCACGATGGCTGAGCACCATATACAACATACAGATCTATGAATAATTAATTTGAACGCGTTTTATATTCACTATGAAGAGAAAAGATGAACAGTTCCATTGTCCGCATATCTGTGTCGTGCCAATGAAATGATTGTCAATCTAAATAAACTGGAAAACTATCAGGACTCGTTATTTCCACAATGTTCCCCATCTGGGGACTACTTTGGGCGATTCAGGGCAAAGAATACATCTAGCATTGATGGGGAAACTGTCGATATAGCTACTGACGTCATTGGTCTTGACGTGTCTCTGGAGTTCTCTGTAGGCTCGGTTTACAAGAAATATGTAAATTGTCCAAAACTGATCAGTTTTCCTAAATTTTACATGAATCACTATGTGAAAGGAAGTAATCTGGCGAGCATACATTACGCAGACGACAGCAAAAGACGGCATTTAGATTATTCCTCGTCTTAGCAGTTGCATCAAATGATTTGTCCGAAGACAGGGGGATTGTTTAGACTGGTAGAATAGGACAACGAAAAGTCGAAATTCGTGCATACACAATGTGCCATCCGTCACAGACGGATTTTCGGTTTTATTTTTAGTAGTGAATCATATGGAGTATTCCACTGTTGTCGCATAGACTTGTGAGGTCGCTCAAACCTCAGGCGCGACATTTCTGGTTTTCATGCCCTGACGTAAACTTGCGGACAAAAATCTCTCACCTTGTGTGGTGACCTATGCCGTACGGACTCACTGGCTTTATTAAATATCGAAGTGCCTGGTTCTCAATGTGATGCTTATTCAGCGTGAATGGGTTTAGAACCAGTTTTGTTTCGACTCCTTATCATTTTTCTGACGGGGGCACCACACCGCTAAAATTATTTGGCATCTTACTGTTGTGCCACGTGCTGTCAACACCGCGCAATTGATTTCAAACGGTTACCTGGTGGATTTGTCTAGCTCAACTCAGGTACTTGGCGTATTTGGCAGGGATAACCCACCACTAGATTTGTCTGGCAGTATTTATTCTTGATACCTGGCCTCACGACGAATATTTTGCAACTGGTTTCATTCCGTTACCTCTTGGGATGATCTAGCTCAACTCAGGTATTTGGGCGTGTCTGGAGGGGCTAACCCATCACTAGATTTGTCTGGCAGTGTTTATTTGTGGCACCTGGGCTTACGGTGAATATTTTGCAACTGGTTTTAAGTGGTTACCTCTTGGGTTGATCTAGCTCAATTTTTAACCCTTTTTGATAATCGTCTGGCAGGAACACCCCACCACTGAAATTGTCTGGCATCTAACTGTTGTGCCATGTACAGTGATGCTGAACATCGTGGAATTGGTTTCAAACGGTTACATGGTAGGTTGATCTAACTCAACTCAGATATTTGGGCGTGTCTGGCTGGGCTAACCCACCACTAGATTCGTCTGGCAGTGTTCATTCATGATACCTTGTCTCGCGGTGAATATTTTGCAACTGGTTTCATGCGGTTACCTCTTGGATTGATCTAGCTCAATTTTTTACCTTTTTTATAACCATCTGGCTGATACTCCCCACTGGCAGTGACCAATTTTGACACAGTGGATTTCAGTAGGTATCGAAGGCAGTTTGAAGTGTTAACCAGAAAAGTTAACCTAGCTCAATTTTTGAATGCCATTCTCGTGGCTCCCCTGACCGCACGCACCAGAGCGAACCTGCCAGACGGCCATTTCCAAGCATGAGGATACCCATAGACCACTGTGGTACCAAAGAAAATTAGTTACCTTCTCATGCCCAAAAAGCTCTGAGATTCCGTCTAATGGGTATTTTATCAATCATATGATTCTACAATGAATCCAACACCCAGATGGGAAACCATTATTAAGGTGAACATAGCAATCTTTTGTATAGTAACCTAGTATTACATTTCATATGATACCCAGAGGATAAAGCACTTCACTGTATATATATATCTCAGTATATGTAGCAAAAGAAAGTGAGAAACTCACTGGATTCTAATGACATTCCAGTGAGATTTTCACTTAAAGAACCATTTGAGTGAGAAATGCAAGTGAGAATCCACTGAGAATTTGAAGGAGTCAAAGGAAAGTAAGAAAAAGTGGGAATTAAGTGAAAATTTTTGAGTTACAAAATTTCTGAGTGAGAATTGAGTGAGAATTATGTTTTGCAAAAATTAGACTGAGCTGTTAGGATATTCAAACAGGCTCATTGGCTATTCCTGTGGAAATTTCAGTTGGACCAGATTTCTGATTCAAAATAAAATGGTGCCAGGAATGAACACTTGTGATGAAGTAGAGAAATCGCTGGAAGATTGTTGATGTTTTTCTCACAAATATTGTGAAATCACTGAACAATTTGTCTGCAAGTCAACCAGAGGGATCCTAGACATACATCTACTAGAGCATATGAAGCAACAGTATTGGACTGATTAGTATTCACTTTGTATTGGCAGCTGAGTTTTTAGTATAATTTTGCTAATTCACAGAAAGCAATGAAATTGTTAGTTTAAGTTTTCTGTATTTCACCATGTTAATCATTGCAATTAAATTGTAACTTTAGTCAAATTTCGAGATAAACTCACAAAAATAAGCAGCATTTTGGTTACCAACTCTCATCTAATTCAGTCAACGGCTATAAAAGGCACTGATAAAATATTCTAAGTTCAAAATTGTCACCCAGTGAGATTCTCACTCAGTGAGATTTTCAGTGACACAAATTCTTACTGAGTGGGAATGCTATGCAAATTAGTTAGATTCTCATTGCAATCACACTGGAATATCACTATATTCGCACAAGAATGATTTTTTTCTTACTAATTTGAATGGGATCTTAATTAATTAGATTCTCATTGGAATCTCACTGGAATCCTAAGAAATTCTCACTTAGTTTCAGGATGACAATTTCCTGAAGTTCTTTTCATAAGGCAGACCATTCTAGGACAGAAATGAAACATTAACCACGGACAAAAGCAAATACAAAAAAATGTCCGCTTATGCAGGTTTGTGTAAATATGCTCTTATCAGTGAGTTTATACTTAGGAGACACTTCTTTTACACCAAGTTTCGTTAAAACATGACTCAACATTTTGTTCGCAAGCTTGATATTGGTACGCTGTTACCGAACTTAATACATCAAGCTGAAAAAATTATGTGCTCTCACTTAGAATTTTTTAGATCACTTTCACGCATTCGATCATATCAACTTGTTCTGTGGAATAAATTTGATGTGATTTCTGCTCTACGTGAAAGAACTGACAGTTTGTTGGACACAGCTCGAGATCAGGTTTGATCAATTGCCAATGGTGATCAATATACTGTCCCCATGTCCCCAAGCAATGACATTACTGTCGATTCATCATCCCTTCCACGCCTAGACAAAACCTCTTCTTTGAGTTGTAAGCAACAAGTTAAGACAATGCAGTTTTATAGTCCTTGGAAAGTAGTCTTTAATTTGCTTCTTTGACAGAATTTTTATCATCTTCAAATATATCACTTCTGTGAAAAAAGGTTAATGAAAATGTTAAAGAACACCGAGTGAACAAGGACTTGTATGGATACCTGCATCAAAAGTACTGACATTTCAAATACACTTTTAAGGCCCAGCACATAACATGACACGTACGACAAGTCGATACAGCCTGGTCTCAAGCAATAACAGAAACTCAGTTCTTGCTAAAGCTTGGACATTACTTCCAACTTAGAAGTAATAATTTAAGGCCAACTTCACAAAGGTTAGTATAAATTATAAAATTTTAGGACGTAAGGTGGATTTAAGAATGAGTTTGTTTATTTTTTATGAATTTCATTTTATCAGTGTTGTAGATGTGCTTCCGGTGAATTATATGAGCCTCTGTTAGCTACTCGCTAATGGGCAATTGCCTACTAGCTGAATGGTTAGCACGCTTGCCGGTTTTATGGGGGTCGCGGGTTCGATCCCCGGGTCGGGTAATCTTGGCTATTACTACAAATGGCGTAGTCGGCAAACGGATGATCTACCGATGAAGCACCGCCAACTAGTACCCACGGACCTCGGGACAGCGCGCGTGGAAGGTTCCAGGAGTCAAGGACCTGTATCAGAGACGACCTTGTGTTCACCTGTGTTGTGGTGGTAAAGGTACCAAGGGACGTTGATGACCTGTATGCGAGACATCCTGGTGTTCACCTTCTTCTCGCGTGCCCGTTCCGTAGGAAAGGG
>NMRA01000995.1:53354-75991 GCA_002633005.1 Phoronis australis | reverse complement strand
CACGTTTGACACGCTAACGTGGCAAATTTTACACGTTTGACACGCTAACGTGGCAAATTTTACACGTTTGACACGCTAACGTGGCAAATTTTACACGTTTGACACGGTAACGTGGCAAATTTTACACGTTTGACACGCTAGCGTGTCATGTTTTTACACGTTTTACACGTTAACGTGGCAATTTTGACACGTATTACACGTTTTTTTACACGTTTGACACGCTCAAAAGCGTGTCAAACGTGTAAAATTCTCACCCGGGTAGGCTATGGCACTCGGCGGGGTCAGCCGGCGTGACCTTAAAACCGACGGCGGAGGCCGGTTTTCACTTGATAGCTAGCCGGCAGTAGAGTTGATTTACCCCGTTTGAGGGCCCCTGAGCACGTACTACATGCATCGCCGTCGCACTGGAAAACGTGCCGATATAGCCTTCCCGCCGCCGCCGGGGCGGAGAGCTATTGCGCGGCCGGCCGTAAAGACGTTCCGTGATAGCCGATTAGTAGCCATGTGACAATGCAATTGAATTGTTTTATTAATAAGTAATTTGGTTTAGTGCAGTTCAGTTTTTCAAAGACGCGTAGACCTCGGGGCCCGGTCTCCATTACTCGAAAATGGAACTCGAAATTCAGTAGGTTTGACAATGATTTTCCGTTATGGTGTACTTGGGCGAAATCAAGATAAGTGTCTATTATTCTTTGCTCGAGTACACAATAACTTACGTAGATAATCTTATTGCCCTTAATTCACAGTTTGTAAACCCGGCCAATATCAACTGAAAATAATAAGTTCGAGTTTGAACTCGAAATTTCGGAGTCTTTTTTACTCGAGTTGTAGCACGAATATGAGGGTCAGCTTCAAGGCAAACTTGAACTAGAAACTCCTATGCATAAACTATAATGTATTCGAGCACAGTCTGATAACCAATTATCTTAAGTTCGCACAAAAGGAGCAGAGAAATTGCCGAAAATAGTTTCGAGTTCGTTTCGAGTACAAAGATTAGAGACCGGGCCCAGCTGGATTATATTGAGTGAACTTTCATAGTGGTATTCGAAGTTCACGCATACCCGATCTTGAGATGAAGCAGAATTCCAAGTTCACGCGCAGCAAGTTCACCGACACAGCAGCAATTTTGATAATCGTAAGCGGCTTTGGCTTCCCTAAAACAATAAAAAAAAGTACTAGAATAGATAACGCGACTTGTGTCACATAATCCATATCCCAGATAAGAACCGATTCTGAAACTACTGTAGATTCACACGAAATCCAAATTTATGATTCTGACAAACTAAGTATTGCATCAGAAAGAGAGCGATCACATATTTTTATTAGCAGAAGGAATCTACCGGCACACGTTGATCGAAGCACCAGTTAAACTGTCTCGATGGCTGATAAAGTTTTGTTGGAGTTTCAAAGAAGAGCTGAAGAAGCGGTAAGTTTTTTGTAAAACTAATCGTTGGTAAGCTTGGTTGTGATCCGTTCTGATTTGTTTAATTGTACCAGCTAACTAGCTCAGAAACTATGCACGGGCTCAGCATCCAGAGCCACACTCCACTGCCACTGGCACAGCCACGGGCACAGGCCACAGGCCCTACACGGCCACAGTACTGAGTTAGCCTTGGGCTATATGCTGAATATTCAGCTTTGCGCCAAATAAAATGTGGGGAAAATTAGTGTCATTAAATACTACACTAGTCCCTGGGTAAACTTAAATGTTTACCGGTGTTGGGGAAAAATTGTCGTTCTAGCGGTGTTATTCTACTAAAATTGTGGCAGAATCTTTTGGATTCTTGTGCATATGCTTTCGGCGACATGAAATATAGCGTCACCTACTGGCCAGTTTCTTTTGTTTTTCCGATTTTTTATGAAGTGCATGTTCTTCCACGAGTTTGCGTACATACATCACAACAAACTATCGGAACCGGTTTCATTTCGTTATATTGGGTAATGGTAACAAATACACCTCCCAAGGTACTTCTTTTTTCCTTATAAACACTCACATATGTGGGTCGGTTTCAGTTAGGAGATATAAAATGACTATTTTTATCTTAATCTTGCAGTGTTGATACTTCTCCCAACTTCCAATATGCAGTCGTAATATCAACATATGTTTAGAACTCGATGAACTTGCGTTTGAATGTGGTCGTATTATTGCGCTACCTGTGGATGACAACTACGTTGTGTAAATGTAAAGGAAAATTCAATCACAGTATTTTTTTCTTGGCAATGTTATCCGCCAGCACTGCACACTTTTGCAGAAGTAATTCAAATTAAGAAGAATCAGCTGGTGTGGATAGTAATTATCCTTTATACCTCCTAACTATCTTATTTAAGATACGCCATGTGACTGTAAAGTTGCAAAGGCAGGTGCTCAGACCACCCGAGACTTTTGTAATTAGTGAAAATTTTATGTTGATTGAGTGTATGAAATTACATAGTGTATACACTGACCAATACCATTTGTTTATTGTATACAATTTGAACACTGGACCCAGCATTGCTTTATTTCAAACAACTGGTGAATGTATTGAAAACTGGGCAAATAGCACCAATATAGTTTTTGAAAAAGTAGTTACTTATCGTTTTCTTTTTGTAAGAGTCATATTGTAAGAGAAAAAAACTCATTGTACTGTGTTAAGATATGTAATGCCTCATCTAGAACAACCAGATCATCACGACAATGATTTTTCTTACTTTGGTATGTCATACTTCTTCAAATTTAATAATAGCTGCCTTATGAATATTTTGGATTCTGATAGATGTGGGTTGTGACTGCAAGTTGTAGTGCACAAACCCTTTTATACAACTGTGACACATCAGGCCATGAAATTTTATTCGGTGGTTCTTGTGCGAAATGAGATTACAAACCTGGAATTATCGTACTTCAAAATAACCCAGCTTTTATGGTTTTATGACAGCCTTTATTTTTTAGCAAAAATGGCCACCGAATAAGGACCAGGGCTCAACACTAACGGTTGCCCGATTGCCCGTGTACATGTAGATTTTGCGTCGGGCAAGTGGAATTTGACAAGTACTTGCCCGATGGGCAAGTTAAAAAGCTAGCCGCACAGGCAAGTAGATCCTAAGAATGTCTGTTCGACATTTACTCCAAAGTAACGAACCCCAACACAAGCCTAAAAACCGTCGAAAAAGCCCTGTGGTCGTCAAAGAAACTCCCGTCTTCTAATGAGCACCGAAAGGAAAATAGAACGAGTGTGATGCAGCGTGCACAGATGACGCTCGCGGTCAAATCCTTTCGATTCTCTGAACGTGCCCTGCAGTTTCTGAATAAGTTGTCACGTGATACTACTGATCGTCTGCACTCTGGCAAAACGTCTAAACGTGGAAGCCGTCCAGGCCTGGATGGCATTGGTTTAGTTGCTAAAAACGAGTTCAGGAAGAATCAAAGCAATAATATGAAACGAAAAGAGTGCGGGGATGGGTTCCGTCATGGTGAATTAGGTTTTCTGGCCTGCGAGACAGTGAACAAGGGATGGCGTTTGATTTTTGCCGGCGTTTACCCATGTACGGTTGGAAGCACCGCGTTCGTCAGCGGATTAAGTCATACAGATAAGCACAAAAGCTAAAAAATGAGTGATTGATGACATATTTTCTACACTACACAGCAGTTTAAAAGGCCTGGTATTTATTCAGGGGGAATTCCAAAGGACATTCTTATGAATTCCCGGCTCCCGGTGGCGACTCCCGAAAGAAGAGGAATACGGTCTTCGGGATTGCCGCTCTGAAGTCTGAAGGGTGACTTTTTCGCAGTCTATCTATTTTTCAAAAATGTAATTATTTATTGAAAATAAAAGTATATGTGGCATTACTATATGTTAAAATTTGATTTTAATTTAATACAAGGTACCGATGACCAAAACTGCAAGATTTTTACGGATAGCACGAAATTCAGGTTAGCAACAATTCAAATTTAATGCATGAGGGCGTATAAACTAATGAATACACAGAAGTGTCTAGAGTTCATGCCCTAGCTCATTTCGGCGCCTGTGAACGTGTGACAATGGTTCAGATACCTGAGTTACTCTTTCAATTTGTCTCTCTAGTGTTTTGACACACCTTATAAATAAATGTTCTATAAGAAGAATCGTTAAGAAAATAGCAACTCGTGTATATAGCGTGCACAACACAAGTGGAGGCTCAGCACAGGCAGCCCTACCGTAACACATTACCTAGGTGTGCACATGCACGGTGCTATTTGGGATTGTACTTGGGGCAAGTGACTTCGTTGTTCGGGCAAGTAAAAATTTCAACTACTTGCCCTTCGGGCAAGTGGCTTAAAAAGTTAATGTTGAGCCCTGAGGACTCTAAACTTTCATCGGATTTCAGTGAACCTTTTTGTTTCTCTACTAAGTAATTACTGTGGCGTCCACATGTGATGATGTACCCCTTAAAAAGTCACTCGTTTTAAAATACAGTGAATAACACTGAATGACCCATGCATATTTATGCATACGCAACACGTAGCCCCTTGGCACTGAGTGAAACATACTTTAGGTAATTACATCACCCTGAATGCCGCAGGCATACAGGAGCGATAGTACACCCCATAAAAGGCATTCATCTCACAATATTATAGCGAAATTGAATGGAACATGTATACCAATGGAATTAAACTTAACACACACCATGACTCTGGAGACAATTTAGTCAACACAAATTGAACATCTCCATGAAATTCTGGTTCGCTTGAGCTTTTGTCACTGGTTTCCATTTTGAGGAAGTTATGTGAAATCACGCCTGTTGACGAAGGAAATTTCCAATGGAAAGGAGTCTTACAAGCCTCGACAAAGAGTCTCCAAATATTGTGCATGACACAAATCAGTGACACAGTTTTTATCAACCCTGTATGACCTGGTTTGAAGTGTACTGCACTCATGTGCAAATGCTAAATCGTGTATTTCATGTGTACAGCACTGAGTTTTTAACAATCTCGAGATCCACATTATCTTATCACTTGAATCAGACTACCAAATGCTGTTGAGCATTGTTTAGCATTGAGAGTGGCATACTTGCTTTACACAGTTTTAAACCTCGCCATATCTTCCATTTCTAGGAGGCCGAGATCGAAGCTCTTGAGCGAGAGATTGAGGTTGTCAAAAAGGGCAAGCCTGTGTCGTCATCTGATGCAGTCAGTCCTGAATTGGAGAAGCTAAGGACTGAGAACGCCAAACTTAAATACCAGATGAAGCACCTACAACAGGTATGTTCATGTCTGGCACTGTCCAGACACCATGTTATATGTCCAGTTTCTCATTATGATTAAGGGTGAACAATGGTTGGCCGGGAAACTGTCAGCTTTCTTTAAAAAAAGTATTGTGAGTGGTTAAAAAATAGTCAAATATTATTGTTGTAGCTGCAGAAGCAATCATTTGCACTCAGTTCATTGGGTTATTTGGAACTTTAACTTTACCAGCCCTGTAAATTGACATGCTTACGTAACATCTCGTATCATGTCTTTTTCATCCACAGAACATTGCCATGGAGACAAATCGCCAGGGCGAGAACATGGTCAGCTTCAACTCGGTTGTCACAGAGATCTTCAGCTGTGCCATCAGAGCAGCATATCCCCAGCTTAACAACGCCCCAGTGATGGTAACTCCGAGCACCAAAGCCAGTTTTGGCGACTACCAGTGCAACAGCAGCATGGCTATTGTTCAAGTAGGTACTGTAAGGTGAAACAAATCTGCGCCTTCCTTCAAAAGACAACTTTTGATTCTATGAAATCTGCCTCAACCTGTAATGTGAAGAACTGACAGGCCGTTATTGCTTCAGACCAAACTCGTCATTATTGGTTGTCATGGCAGGATAGTTTCAGATGTGGATACAGTGTAGCCACCTTGGGAATTCCACACATTTTGATATAACCAATTTCAGTTCAAAGCAAAATATTAGGAAGAGTAGATATGCTTATGATAAAAGGTTTTGTAACTTTTAGAACATATTTTTAAGCGCCTTTAAATGATAATCTAATGACTGCAAAATCTGACTTTAAGTTAGCTAATATTTGACTGTACTGTTACAAGATTTAGCTCTCTCTCTCTCTGCTTGAGTAATTTTTCTTTAAGAAGAGAGAAATTTCATGATCTGATGTGGGTAATTTTACTTGATATTGAACTATTTTTTGAAAGTCATGAGGCAAATATTCCCAAATTTGGGGCATCCGAGATTCTAGTAAAATAATGCGTATGAAACAATTGTGGGACTGAAGTTGAAGATCAGAGTGTTTCATGAGCCAAATTGAAATTGTGAAAGCTTGAGTGGAAGAAAAAACAACATTCATAGCATGATAATGACATTTATTTTTTCACGAATCAACGTCCTGAAAATGATCAAGACAGGATCACAGAACATAGCAATTCTTCTCTTGTATTCTGATTTTGGCCATGCGGATGGTAATACTCAGGGCTTGGAATTTTCCTCTTTTAATAGGATTTCCACTTTTTTGGTTTCAACTTTCCCTTATTTGGTTTCGAGTTTCCTCTTTTTTCTCCTCTTTTTTATCATTATTTTGACTTGATGCATGCAAAAAAAGTTTAATTCAGTTAAATTTTACAACCCCAAAAAAAATTCTATCACACAAGCCTATTTATTTGTGGAATGACACATCACCTGGAAATTTTCCTCTTTTTGTCATTGGTCATTCCAAGCCCTAAATATTATACTGCTATGTCAATTACAAAAAATACTGCAATAAAAATACAAACATCATGTAGCCTAAATCAAAAACGGTGAAAGTCAACTATGTAACCTATTCTTACAATTTACTTTTATGGATCTCTATCACAATTTATGTGCAGAGTAATTATTGCCCTCGCTGGCAATGATATTCTAGTTCTGTATGATTCATTTTGGTCATATCTGATAAAACCAGTGTGTTGATGTGACTTCGATGAACAGGTTTAAAGTTGATGTTAGAATCAAACATTGACTCTGTTGTAAGTTGCTGAAAACTACACTGCCTAGTGCGTATATAGTAGAGTTTGTTCACCAGCAGGCAGTAGCTGTTATTCCACTGTGTGTAACGTGCACAATTTTATTATTAAGGTCTTGATTTGATCTTCCATTTCCTATCCTTCTATGATTTGCATTTTGTGACTTCAGATTAAAGGAAAAATAATATAAAGTTACCAAAGTGCGTTATGGTGTTATGACTAATATAAGTTAAAGGTTGTGTTAGGACCCTCAGAAATGACTGATCGAATTTGTATGAAAGTTTTGCATACTATGCCTTCTGCGCTACCATGAAAATAAGCCACTTAAAATATAAAAAGTTGAATATATCAAAAACTAAATGACAGTATAAAAACGGTAACAACTTTTTGAGATTTCACGTTGAAATTTATGAAATGAAATTAGACCATGTTGTTGATGGAGTAGTTTTGCTATAAAAAATGTTCCAGTTTCTCTAAATTTTACTAAAAAGACATGGTCACGTGACACACTTCATGACAAATTGTTAATAATAAAAAATCAAAAGTCACCAGGCTTTCTGCTTTCAGAAATTATACTTTTTTAGTGTTAATTAATTTCTAGTTTTCTTGATAATTGGTTATATGTGTTTGATCAGGTTCTTCATAATCATGAGATTAAGCTAGAGATGAATTTGGTGTTTTTGCAGCTGCTGAAAGCTAAGGGAGAGAAAGCTTCACCAAGAGACATAGCGCAGCATATTGTCAGCAATATTCCACAAAACGCTCTGATTGAAAAGGTATGTTTTTGGCATGCATGTATGAATAATTGGCCACATTGTATTGTTTATATCATTGTGTTGTATACTTGTGAAGATGTGGTCAGGTTCTGATATCTAATATTTACATTAGTATGAATTTAGTCAATATGGACCAGAGTATTTAATCAGGTGATATGTAGTTTATCAGGTGTGCAACAGTAAAAGTTGCACATTCAAACTTTTAAGCATGTCTGTTCTTACATCAACATAAACAAGTGGGTTCAAGCTACTGCCTGTCTTCAGCTTCTCTTTCTTCCAAACCAATTGAGGGATCCTCATGAAATGTCAAAGACATGAAATTGTGTTCATATAGTAGCAAGCACTACTTTTTGAGTGGATCAAACTACTTCTTGTGTGCCCCCTCGCGACACTTTCAGTGCATTGTAGCTGTCTCATTTTCAACTGAGTGCTTGTTGTAAGACATTCATGAAATTGCCAACTGCTTTGAGAAAACGACAACCTCCAAATTTTTGACAAATGTCCCATGATTGCTGTGCCTCAACATCATGGCTGCCACACTAATAGTATTTCATTGATAAACACTGCCCATGAGCCCAATAAACTCAGTTAGCTGACTCTCAAACATGGCTCACTGTCTTGCAAACTCGATGTCAGGCTCACAAAACACCACTTACCCCAATTACACAGCTCCTGACTTGACTACACAAACCAACAGGGTACATGGAGCTGTAGTCGGTGCACTGTGCTCGTTACCCTGGGCATGAGTTGGTGAGTCAGTGAGCTACCTGTTTCTTAGGTACACATGCCTTGTTTCGCGAGTCACAATACCGGGATGTGAGCTAGTGAATCAGTTTTTTGGGCCCATGAGCCGTATTTGATAGACTAGTGAGGATATGAGTGTGGCAGCCATGTTGTTTGGGTAGCCAATTGTGCTGATTGTTTTCCTGCACTTGTGGTTGTAAACTAGAATTATCAAAATTCCTCGTGCCCAGGTGGATATTGCTGGGCCCGGTTTCATCAACGTGCACCTTCGAAAAGACTCTGTCGGACGTGTTGTTCTCGAGGTTCTCAAGTACGGAGTTCAGCCCCCTCGTGTGGAGAGGAAGAGGCGTGTCGTCATTGACTTTTCATCACCGAATGTTGCTAAGGAAATGCATGTTGGCCATCTGAGGTTTGTTTCTGAGCATTTTGTTGGTCTTGTTTTTTCAGTTTGATTAGATTTTGTTTACGTACAATTCTACAGTTGCTTTTTTGCTGTAGCTGAGGTATTAAAAATCAACATTGTGTCTAAAGTCTTCATTTTTTACGCTTAATATTTGTGCGGAAAATAATTAACTTTTAGACATTTTTACTTTAAGTGTGTAAATTTGACTTCAAAACCATCAACAAGAGAGAAATCCATGTTCAAACTGCTATAAGTGTCAAAAATCAGAACACTTGAATAAGGCAGAACTGATATCAGTTGAAATCGTTTCAAACCAATCCCATGTTCAGCTCATAAATGATACATTTAAATATATTGTGTTTTGGTGGGGTAGCAATTGAAAATATGGGATACAATTTTAAACAATAATTTTAAGAATGTATTGAATTTTCAAAAAAAATATCCACGATGGTTGTCAGTTACCTCTAATGTTGATGAGATGTTTAAGAATTTGTGAAATTGTCTCTGGAGAAAAGATGCGTTCTGAGTGCATGCCAACAGTATTGGGACAAAATGATCTGTGATTCTCTGTGGTTTAGATGGCTGGCCACAAG
This sequence comes from Phoronis australis, assembly GCA_002633005.1. Taxonomy (NCBI): domain Eukaryota; kingdom Metazoa; phylum Phoronida; family Phoronidae; genus Phoronis; species Phoronis australis. Next base: position 66,528 of record NMRA01000995.1, on the reverse strand, counting down.
TAGAACTGATCACCATAACCTGGGCCTCAGGTCTAATCTTTGTACTGGGAATCGAACTCAAAATTATTTTTAACATTTTCCATTGTACCATTATGCAAATCAAGATAAAATTATTATTCTGTGCTCGAGTACACTATGGTTTACACGGGTGACTGTATAATCTTGGCCTGCACTTGTTGATGCCAGCATTAATGATATAAATTTGTGTCTGAACTTCAAAATTTTGAGTTTTTAGTAGAAATCTAGAGATTTTTACATGAGTTTGTGGCTCAAATCCAGGAATCATCAAGTGTGAAGTCACACTTGTTTTCAAAAGTCATAACATACTTGAGCACAGAATAATAAACACTTCTTGAATTTGCGCAAAAGTAAGACATAAAATGACAAAAATAACTTTGAATTTGATTTTGAGTACGGAGTCAGAGTAGACCCTAGGCCCAGAAATGACAAGGAGTGTACTGGAAAGTTAGCATGGTGGGTGTTTTTGTATTGACAGCATATTGGAGTTCCCTGTCATTAGTGTAAATGGGATTAACTGCAATAATTGCGAAATGGTATTTTGTTTGATTGCTTTTGGATATGCACTGTCAGTATCTGTAGTCTATATTATGTTCATGGTGTGTCGGTACAGCAAGTGTTAACACACAGATGCACAATAGGCTGAAGGTGTCTGGTTATTGTTTGAACACTTAGTTAGCACACAATGTGGTAGGCAAACAAAATATTGTTTGTGAATTTAAATTTCTCTGCCAAAGTAAACTTTATCTTTTAATCTCTTGTTAGCTTGTTTTGTGCAGTGGAGACGCAGGGCTTCATCTAGGATTTCGAACATAGGCAGCCGATTTCATAAAGGTGGTTTAAAGTTAAACCTGGTTTAAACTGGGCTTAGACCAGGTTTAAAGATAATCTGCATTTCATAAAGGTGGTTTAACTTTTAGACCAGTGGTCTTGTAAAACCTGGTTTAACTCCAGTTTAGACCTGGTCTAAGTCAGTTTTCATTTCACCAACGAGGTATATATTACTTAGACCTGTATTAAGATCATAAACCAGGATTAACTTTAGACTTGGTCATACCCAGGTTTAACACTTTTAAAGATGGCTGACTCAGACTTGCGAGATATACATGTGCTCTATCGAGCAGGTGAAAGACGTCGCGGCGTGCGTCGCCGACGCAATTTCAGAGCGAGAGTAAACTATTTTGAATTTTACGACGAGACAGATTTCAAAAAGCGGNAAGTACATGAAATTACAGCTCTGAAACACCAGTTTGGAGTTAAGCAAGGTCCATGTCCCTATATAAAGTACAGAATGGCAGTGGCATGTGAATCTATTGAAAGCAGACACTCTGGCAACCAACCACGTGCTAATGATTGACAGGTCTACCAAATAGTTTGAATATTGCAACATTTTAAATACTTTGTATATTTCTTTCTGAGTTGAAAGGGACAACTTCCCGCTTTGATTAACTGGGAGTCTTAGTAATCTTTCAATGTGGGTGTCCAAACTGGAGAAATTCTGATTGACAGGGCGTCCAAATGATACATTGGGTGTCCTTGCCAGGGCCTCTACATTAGTGCCAGGGCGTCCAAATGGACGCCCAGGACGTACGCTGCATGAAATCACAAAGTAACATTTGGTTGTTTTCATTTTTTGGTGTAATAGCCTTAATTGAAAAATAGAAAGTTTTGACGATTTTGACGTCAACTATCTTTAGTTTTGTGTGAAAGCAGAGAGGGTGCTATTCTATTATTCAGGTCCACCATTATTGGTGACAGTATCAGTAATCTTTGTGAGTTCCTTGGACACAATGTTCTACGCGTCAACCATGTGGGTGACTGGGGCACGCAGTTCGGTATGCTCATTGCTCACCTCAAGGACAAGTTTCCTGACTACTTGACTGTGTCGCCACCTATTGGCAACCTACAAGCCTTCTATAAGGTGAGTGCTTGTGAGAAATATTTTTTTTCAATGTGTTCGTTTTAAGCAAGATGTTACATAATAACTTCTCGATCATAGAGATATTATCCCATGATTTTGATTTTGCAAAGCAGCCTTACACAAATTTGATCACCAATGAGGCTCTAATTACCATCTTGTTTCGTTTGCTCCAGATTGACCTTTTGGTATTTTTTTATCAGGTTACAGTTTTTATTTCAACTTGTCCCTTTTTAACACAACCGTAATCTCATGACTGATGATTGGAAAGTGTGGTTAGAAATATTCATTTTATTGCTATAAGAATTATTTTGATACTGGTAAAATTTTATTGAAAACTTTTTATACACCTAATTGTGCTTGTCTTTTGAAGTGGAATTTTCCTTATTAAAGTGCTTATTTTGACTAAAGGACAATGGCTTGACTTAATAATGTCAAATTAATCTCTAACTTAAGTTTGACAACTGTGCTCTTTTATCATGATGACAAAACTTTTCCTCATTGTCAAAACAATTTTGGCATTCAGTGCACCTGTCCAATGTTTGGCTTAATTTGACAGAGTTCTTCTGAAGTTTATTGTTACTACAATATTGTAATGGTTTATTTTGAAAACTTAACTTTTTTGATTCTTTTTGCTAGCGAGCCAAATTTAATCTTGATTTAATTTTTCTATAATTTCAGTTTTTATTGACGGAATAATTTTACCGAATCGGATTTGAATTTATCTTTTGTGTCATAAATTTGTGCGTTGAAGGAGTCAAAAGTACGTTTTGATGAAGACGAAGAGTTTAAGAAGAGAGCGTATAGTGAAGTGGTCAGTCTGCAGGGTCATGACCCAAATGCTATCAAGGCTTGGTCGTTGATATGTGAAGTGTCTCGCATGGGTGAGTTACTCTGACCTTTTAATGCTTATATGCTTAAACCCAAACTTTTCTGTGCTTTATAAACATGCAAGAACATAAATTTTGTACTTGGGTCAAAGGCCCTTCCCACCTTCCCCGACTTCCATTAACTACATCAATATTCTAATATCGGACGAGCTGCTGTGGTCAGACACAGATAGCTGAAGACATTCCTGGATTGTATTGACTATTGCCGTAGACAACATGGACACGTAACGGCTAGTCAAAGTTCCTACTGACATCTTTCCACCATGAGGACAGAGCTGTGATGTTGAAGAAATTACTGAGAAAAGTCTAAAATTATATTATTTTTTTAAATATCTCTGTAAAACTTTCTTGATTTGGTTGTTATCAAACCTACAAAACCTGAAGAGTTGTTGACTCAAAAGCAGGAAGCATGTTCTGTTAAATGGTATTTCACTCGTTAAATATAATGGACCCGTCTTACTCCTTTCCCCCCTCATTTCAGACTAGTCCACTAATTCCTTTGCACAGGACCACGTGTCACTTTCGCATCCTTCTTTTTGGACTGTTGTTATCACGTGCCTCGAGTTTGGTCAGCTCTTGGCTCTCATAAGCTGATGATTGTCGCATGTCTTTTGGCATCCTCTTTGTTTTACCTCATGTTTCCATTCATCATCTTCATTACGGCCACATCGACGTACGTTCGAAAACTTATCCATTTTTCCCATCCCCTACCATCCCCTATTTTGGCATTTTCTCACACCTCCACATGTCCGGTGCTTTTTATTGCTCTTCTTACCAGAGATTATGATTTTTCTTTTACTAAATTTTGCATTCTCTACCTATTACTTGTAATTGTAATTTAACGAGCTTGCAACACACGAATCATTAACGATTCTCTTTTGTAGCAGTGTGGCAACCGGCGACCTAATTGCAGCGAATCAGCCATTTGCTGTTGTAGTCAGTGTACCTTTAAATTTTATGCGGTTTGTTTACGATTGAGTTGATCCAAACTATGGGAATAGAGTTTTAGCTTTTCCACTTATTTGGCTTTTCAGTAAATTACCTGTCCTTCGCTTCATAGTGATCAGCCATTATGACAATCAATTATGCTTAAAGTCAACCGTCATAGCTGGATTCTGCTTGCACTCAGCCATCATGACAGGGAATAACATTTTGTCTGTTTTCTTTTGGCTTGTACATATAGTAGAATTTTATTTAAATACTTGTTGAGACATTTCACCAAAATCACTTCTGTGTCCCGAATATAAGATTCTTTAAGTTTGGATGGTTGCAAGTTCTGTTGTTTGGATTTAGTTTTAATTATTTTGGATCTTGTTTTCTGTTACATTGTGTGTCTGGTTGTTTCACAATGAACACGTTTTGTCTTCCTTCCTGTTTGCAGAGTTTCAAAAGATTTACGATAGACTAAATGTGGAGAATTTAATAGAGAGGGGCGAGTCTTTCTACCAGGATCGTATGGTCAAAGTTGTCAAAGAGCTGGATGATAAAGGTATTTGGGCAACGTGAGGCATAAAATAGAGTCTCTAGCCGCCTTTCACATGCAATCATAGCCGTGATTTAACAAAATGAAAATTAATTAATAAAAGTAAAATATAAATCGTGCAAACATTCAAAAGGAGTAGATTCAATCCTAGTTTTCTTCTTATATTGGTCTATTGTAGTTGGCCTAGTCAGTGAGTGTGTTATGATTTCACGACTGCTTGGTAGTGTAACACAACAATTGCTTAGTTCTGAGCATTGAAAAGGTAATGTTTTGTCAGAACATTAAGGTCATTGTCACCGTAGTGAACGTGTGTGAACGTTGCATTTAGTGAAAGGGGACAGGTCAATTTTTTCATCCGAGATAAAAGAACAGTGCTCATCAAAACATGCAGTCAGTGACTGTCAGTCAAGCGTTATTTGGTATTTTTCAAGCATCCAGCAGTTAGTGAATGCCATGCATCATATGAAAATTGGTTCAGTTTGCTACACTGTGGACTAGTTCCACTTCATAATAGTTTTGAGTATAACATCAAAATCTAAAACTCTGAGTAAATTTAATTTTCGAATTGGCAAAGTTGTCACCTTCTCCCAAAAGATGGCACTTGACCGAACCAAAAGTCAAGCGAATGGCATGTGTGCATGTCATGAGTGTACTGTTTTGAAATTTGTCGTCTGTCTTTGTTACAAAAGCAATTTATATGTAGAAAACGTCTTTCATCAGATTGTTTTTAATCTTTTTAAATGGACTAGAGTTGTGAAAAGTTGCGCTTAGTTGGACGTCCTAAATTTTGATATAAGTTTCATTTCAAGGGGACAACAAATGAGAGTAGTGGTGTTCTGAAAAAGTGAGCTGCGCTTCAGTTGCCACCTTATTATACACATCTGTCATCATCTGTGTCTCTGTGTGCAGTGGGCTATAAAACGTGACTTACGAACCAAAATGATTTGTGGTCACCAGGTTTGACAAAGGTAGAGGATGGACGAAAGGTGATGTTTGTCCCTGGACAGAGCGTACCCCTGACGATCGTGAAGTCAGATGGCGGGTTCACATATGACACATCGGATATGGCTGCCATTAAACAACGCCTTGCGGAGGAGAATGGTGATTGGTTGATTTATGTCGTCGATGCAGGACAGGTATGTCGAATGTTTTGATACACACATTATCGCAATATTTTTGATGCAAGTCCTTCCATCTATTTTGGACCTACATCAGCTTGCACAAGGGCAATGGAATCGTCTTGAAGTGTGAAAAGAATTATAAGAAAAAAATTTTCTATGTTATTCTTCGTTTAATCTCTGAAATTATTTAATTTCATCGTTTTACCGTTATTCAATTTTGTTTTCACTTGACAAGATCTTTTCATTTTTAAAACTACTGAATATATTTGACAAAATTTATTAAAGAATTTTGATAACTAAAAAGGTTTTATTAATGCACATTCAAGTCAACTTTTTGAAATACTCGTTGGTCTGCAAGCCCCAATTCCCTTGTTTGGAAGGGAAGTGATCATTCTCAATTTCGCTGAACAGTTGTGATGCCCCCTGTTTTTCTTTGAAGACTTTTTTACCAAAATCACCTTTTATTAGTGAATACTCCTTAGAACACGCTCTCCTGATTCGAAGCATCATTTGCTATTGCATTTATGTTGCAGACCAACTTCCAGCTTTTCCTCAGTGACCCTTGCCTGTTGTTAGTGACCTTCCTGACCTGTTTTCCAGTTGGCTAGTATTCTTGCACGTGTGACTAGATCGTCCATCTAGTCTGTGAGAAATCACTATGCATTACGTGTGAAGCACGTTGAGCTCACTCGCTTTCGGACTCGCCCATTTTGTCCTGTCCCCCCCACAACCCCTGATGTTGTCTTTGTACCCACCGTCATGTTGGTTTTGTTACTTCTCACCAGAGTCTCCACCTGCAGACAGTGTATGAGGCCGCCCAAGTAGCTGGCTGGTACAATCCAGCTGATGTACGTGTGGAACATGTGGGCTTTGGTGTTGTGCTCGGCGAAGACAAGTGAGTGACTTTGTATGCACATAATTATTTATGCAAATGCGAAGTTGGTGTGGAGCACGTGCTGAGTAAAACTGAGAAATGGGTTTTTAAAATAATAATGTGAGTTAAACTCGTATTTATCCATTGCAATTAGTGCTTGATGTTGACACGTTTTCAATTTGACACTATTAAAAGAAATTTGTAATACTGCAAAGGTGCCCAATTTGCCAGAATTATTGTATAAGATGCAGCTTGTTGCCTACGGCTTTGAATGAAGCTTATGCATGTCTACATGTGAAACACAATGACGTGTAATTTTGCTGAAACAAATGCATAATGCAGGTGCACTGGGCTTGAATACAATGCTTANGAAGCATCATTTGCTATTGCATGTATGTTGCAGACCAACTTCCAGCTTTTCCTCAGTGACCCTTGCCTGTTGTTAGTGACCTTCCTGACCTGTTTTCCAATTGGCTAGTTTTCTTGCACGTGTGACTAGATCGTCCATCTAGTCTGTAAGAAATCACTATGCATTATGTTTGAAGCACGTTGAGCTCACTCGCTTACGGACTCGCCCATTTTGTCCTGTCCCCCCCCCCCACAACCCCTGATGTTGTCTTTGTACCCACTGTCATGTTGGTTTTGTTACTTCTCACCAGAGTCTCCACCTGCAGACAGTGTATGAGGCCGCCCAAGTAGCTGGCTGGTACAATCCAGCTGATGTACGTGTGGAACATGTGGGCTTTGGGGTTGTGCTCGGCGAAGACAAGTGAGTGACATTATACATACTTTGTATGCACATAATTATTTATGCAAATGCGAAGTTGGGGTGGAGCACGTGCTGAGTAAAACTGAGAAATGGGTTTTTAAAAAATAATAATGTGAGTTAAACTTGGATTTATCCATTGCAATTAGTGCTTGATGTTGACACGTTTTCAATTTCACAATATTAAAAGAAATTTGTAATACTGCAAAGGTGCCCAATTTGCCAGAATTATTGTATAAGATGCAGCTTGTTGCCTATGGCTTTGAATGAAGCTTATGCATGTCTACATGTGAAACACAATGACGTTTAATTTTGCTGAAACAAATGCGTAATGCAGGTGCACTGGGCTTGAATACAATGCTTATATAGTAGTAGTTAATACTTATTACTGTTAATGGCAAGACTCTTGCCAGATACACTGAAGTGACAGTCAATTGTTTTGAGCTTCGGCTTCATATTTGTGGTAGTTGGATTGATATGGCTATTTACAGTTACTTGTTGTGGGTATGTTTACCCTCAGATATAAGCCTCTGCACATATGTAGGGCATGACATAACAAGCTGCAAGTGACATTTTTCACCTAAAATTTGAAACTACGACCTCAGATTTTGACTAATTTGTATTAATCTCACGTGTCTTGCATGGGAATTACAAATCACCTGAGTTGATTTTTTTTTACACTTAACCCCGTAAATGGCAAAAATAGAGGCACCCCATATGAAGCCCATTATGATTCCCAAAGTGCCCTGTCTGAATCAGTTGACTTAAAACCACCAAGTCAAATGTGAACGAAAACTCGACTTGCCAATGGGCTCTTTTGTAGCCTGTAACATTTCATGAGCTGTTGTCTGTCAGTGGGTCTTGGAACTTTTAGCCAGGTTGCAAATTATGGCTTGCCAGTTTTAATAGTGTCGAGAGCTGTTATCATTGTGTTTAAGAGTTTTTTTTTGCCAGAAGCAGCAGTTCCTTCTGAATCATTGTTCCTATCAGCTTTGTAACTTGAAATGGCACTTATTTTTATCCGTTGCATTTGTTTTAGGTCAAAAAAACCATAGCTTGTTCAACTGGTGTATGTTTTTTCTTTTTAATTGATGCGATGCTGAAGTATTTTTAGTTGTCTGCTTTTCTAGGAAGCCAGCTGCTATGAGCAAATATGCGAAGTTTAGATCTTTTTTGCTGAACTCTAACCAGTTTGAATGTTGTAGTTCCAATGCGATTGCCTGTGGTCGTGTCCGTGTCAATGGGGGGACACTTTAATGTGAAGAAGTGCACCATTAATTAGTATTATAGTTATTAATTTGCAATTATGCCTCCCTTGCCAAGCTATAATTTTTAACACTTTACTTGTGTGCGTTTGTAAGGCTTTCTGAAAAATGTTTGAAACATTGGTTGAAATTGATGTGGGTGGGTACTTTGCCCTTTTTCTTTAAGGTATTGAGTCATAGGTTTCAAAATGGGTTATGGTACAGACCAGAATTAACAACTAGTATGCTTTTCTGACCTTATTCATGAAGTTTGTGAATGACATTTCCTGAGATTATTTGGGCATAGTTATCTCTGTGTATCCCTTGATTGCTGTGAAGAAGCGTCACAGACTTGTCAGGCGGTCAAATAATCATTACCTAAACTTTAGCCAGTGTTTATCTGGTCTATACAATGTGATCTGAGACACAACAATTTGTAGATCTGCTAATGACAAATTGACTAATTTGATAGTGGGTCACAGGATCATTTTGTTACACAAAAAATGTGTTTTAACACATTTAAATTAATTAAAATTGCCTAAATCTGTCTTACAATTTCACCAGTCTCAAGATATCCATGACATGTTGAAGGTTATGTAGTACCTTATGACAAGTCTCTATTTAGCTCAATATCTACACTGTCAGTAAAAGTTTATATTTTGTGAAATTAGAAAGCCTGTAGTTTTTGTTTCTATAACTGGTATTGTCAATTTTCAGGCCATGTTTTGGTGTTCATGATATGCCTACAACCATTTGCAGGGTTGAAATTCTGCGGAGCATTGAAAATTCTGTTTTGGAGAACTTCGTAGAGTGTGTTATGCAAGCATAATTTTTTGTGTCATCTACATTTGGTTAGTGTAAAAACTGGTGACTTTTGGTACAGAAAAGGGACCTACCACTATTCAAAATCAAATTATTACAGGGATCTTCCTTCACTGCCGAAAATGCAAAATATAATTCAGCAACAGACTTGAGAAATAGGTCTCAAAACCTTTTCATCACTTGATACAGTAGAAAACAGTCAATTTCATCCTCTACCCAATCATGCCAGGTGTCGACAAATAAAAACGAGTGCCAACACTTTTGGTCTTGTCAGGGTTGGCCTACCCCTTGGAAAACAGGACCTCTCTGATGATCACTCATTTTTTCTAGATGATGGATACCAGTATTTGTTGGAGCAGGAATAATGTGGAGACCAGTTTGTTACAGCTGGTCTGCCTAGTGCAAGATTGTCATCTTTGACCTTTAGGGATGTGCTCCTTTATCAGTTGATCCCTAGTGTCTGGAGAAGCCACCTCTTGTAAATGTAAACAGGATATAGTTTGTGCTTGCTATTAATAGGGTATCAGACTTTTATTTTTAGTAAATAGCAGGTGGTGTTTCAACAGCTGTCCGTAGAAAGTCTGATTGTTAGTTGTAGGTTGTGGTCATGCTATAAATCTTGCTGAGGACATTAAACACCAGGAGTTGACATTAAACACTAGATGAGGCTTTGATATGAACTTTGATGCTGTTAGTATCTAATACAGGCAAATCTCAATGGTAATTCTGTTATTACATAGTTTTATAAAATGCCTATTTTTGAGCATGAAAGGTTGCATATAGAAGTTGCACTACGTAAATTTAATATTACGTAGTGACTTGAAATTTAAGCGTGGTTTATAAATGAAATAAAGAGTACTTGACATCTGCACCATTAATTTAAATGTGTAGGGACAGAAAATCCACTAAAGTACGAGCCGGGGAGCTGACAGCTTTGTTACAGAGTCCAGCAACGTGTTCTTGTGGGATTTGAACCCAGGACCTTTAGATTTGGAAGTGTGCTATGCTCTTCTATTAGGCCACTCTGCCTACACATTCATTTGGTATTTTGAAGTGAAATGTAATAACGTTCTGAACACAGCAAATCAATATATATTGTGGAATTTTTGCTTGGTCATTTTGTGCTCCATGTAGGACAATAAAAAGTAACATTGTGGAAGGGTGATGTAACATAGCTTCTGAAGATTAACACAAAAGATTAACGTTGAAAGACAATGTGATTGGTTGAAAATTAACATTATTTTGGACATTATGATTGGTTGGATGTTGAGGCATGCATATTTAGTATTTACTCCTTCAATTGAGAAGTGCTTTTATGACTTCTTTAGTTGCAGTTACTGCAACAAGAAGAGGCTAGAGTCTGTGGTCTAATCTGTGTAGTCCAAATCGAACTCAAAATTATTCATGTTCAAAGTACGTCCCGAAAATGGTAGGTGCATCGTAAGCTCCGTTTCCAGAGATAAAAAGGAGACTGTGTATAGGCAAAATAAAGGTCATTTATTACCACTGATAACAGTGCAGAAATCTTAGTGTAAAATAAGAAGTAAACTTGAAATAATAATCTCTGGAAAGCTGGGCAATAAAAAGCGCCACAAGAGGTGTTGAAGACGGCTCATTTCTCGTTCTGATTTTGTGCGAACTCAAGATAAGTATCTGGTAGTCTGTGCTCAAGTACATTATCATTCATGCTTTTAATCTAAGTTTGTACTTGACGACCCCACAATTTGAGCTACAAGCTCTGGTAAAAACTCGAAATTTTACGTTCAGACTTGAACTTTTAACATTAATGCTGGGGTCTCCAAGTGCAAACTGTGATAATTAGTGATCTACGTAAGTCATTCTGTACTCGAACACAGTTACTGCAATATATTTTATTGAGCCTAATTTTGTGCATAACTACGGTATTCGCCCTAATAAACGCCAAGGGCGCTTAGAAAAATTTGTTTCAGGAAGGGGGCGCTTGCTCAAAGTGGTTGAAACCTGGTCTCCGAAACAGGTGAAATTGTAAGCTAAAATTCATCAAATTTACGCTCTGTGACGCATCTGTAACCTATGACAGAGTTTCTACAGAACTGCACTGCATTGCTATCAAACTTTGTTCATTGTTAAATTACGAGCATTTTTTATGCTCCCACATATTTATATTTGGACGCATTATGCCGTCATCTCCATCCGTCCGTCTGGCATCTGTCCATCCGGCATCCGCTGCTCTGTCTCCAAAACCCTGTAACATACATTCATGAAATTTGGCACATGTGTTCCTTCCATGGATGGGACGGCATGAAGTTTCGGACGGATCCGAACACCGGTGTGCCCCCTTGTGGCAATTTTAGTTTTTTACACTTACCTCTATGTCCTCAACATATTTTCATAAAATTTGACATATAGGCATCTATTAGTGAGATGACACTATACTTCTGTTTTTGGATGGATTCAACGAAGTTTGTGCCACCTAATGGCCATTTTTGCTTTTTTAGCGTCCATCCCTTTATCAACCAAACCGCTCTAAGGATGATTGTGAAAATTAGCATGTATATTCTTGCTATGAAGAGAATGGCTGATGGTGATTTTCTGACGATTTTGTGTATTGTGGTGCCTCCTAGTGGCAGTTTTTTTTGCGCCTATGGCTTTATTTCCTAAACCGTTTGCAGGATCTTTATTAAATTTAGTAAGTGTCAATAGATTATCAAGACTTTCGGATGCATCTGGCTACTGGTGTGCCCCCTAGTGGCAATTTCTATTTCTTACATTTAGCTCTGTGTCCTCAACGTATTGTCATAAAGTTAGGCGTATAGGCATCTATTAGTCAGATGACGTTATCATCCCGATTTCGGATGGATTTGACATAGTTTGTGCCACCTAGTGGCCATTTTTACTGTTTTTAGTCTGTTTTTTGGCGTTCATTACTTGGCGGAATTCTTCGAATTCCGTCAAGTATGTTGGTCTGACAGCAAGTTTTTTTTCTTTTTTTGTTCGCACTCTACAGGTCGCAATTTTGGTCCGATTTTCACGAAATTTGCACACAACGTGTAGATCGGAAAGTCCTAGAAGCCTATTGTTTTTGGTCATGATCGCATACAAAATGGCGGACGTGGCGGCCATTTTATATCCGATTTTACAGTCAAATACTCGTAGAGGCTGCATTTTTTGACCTACATGGCTGACAATCGGTACGAATATACTAGAACGCATGTGCTACAATTGTGCAGAAAATCGTTGACTTCCGGTTAAAGATGGCGGAAATATTGGACGTGGCGCATGCGCGCCCCGAAATATGGCTAAAAACGTTTTCTCCTGTAGAGGGCGCATTTGCAATCACTTTCAAACTGGTCATGTGTTTGTTGAGTTTAATAAGCTTTTATAAAAAATTATTGAACCGGAAGTCATTTTCAAGATGGTGGCTGTGGGGCATGTTCACACGGTTTCAATCGCTCTGGTGGCGCATTTTTTATGGGAAGAGCAAATGACGTGAATTTTTGCATGTGGATTCCTTGAAGTATGGCCTTTCAAAAAGTCTGCGAGAGCGTATTTCTCAGACTTACCGTTTTCGAGTTATTTGACTTTGAATTTCAAAAAAATGGCAAATTTTCAATTTTCTCGAAAATTTTTTGGATTTTTGCCAAACTAACACTTTAGATAGAGTTTTCAACGGGCTTTCAGGAGATACTTTCCATTTTGCGCTACGACGTCTACTTTTTGAATTATTCGAGATTTTCGGTTACCGTTGTTCCTTCGGTCACACGCAGCTGGCTGGCTTTCAGCTCACTTTGTTTTGGTTATGCGTAGTTGACCCAGACTGACCCAGCCAGCACTGTCCTACTGCAGACTGGACCGTCATGTTGCGCCATCTATTGTTCTTTATTGTAATTGATTGTATGCTCTCTATTTGATTTCTTCGCTAGTCACATGGATGTTATCGTGTTTGCCAAACTACCACTTTAGATAGAGTTTGGAACGGGCTTTCATTCTTTATTGTAGTTGATTGTATGCTCTCTATTTGATTTCTTCGCTAGTCACATGAATGATATTGTGTTCGTC